>VYZV01014089.1:160813-188501 GCA_013401275.1 Pandion haliaetus | reverse complement strand
TAGACAATATCCACAGCCTTTCCCTCATCCACTAGGCAGGTCACCTGGTCATAGAAGGAGATGAGGTTGGTCAAGCAGGACCTGCCTTTCATGAACGCGTGCTGGCTGGGCCTGATCCCCTGGTTGTTCTGCACCTGCCGTGTGAGCCCAGTCAAGATGAGCTGCTCCATAATCTTCCCCGGTACCAAGGTCAGGCTGACAGGCCTGTAGTTCCCTGGATCCTCCCTCTGACCCTTCTTGTAAATGGGCGTCACATTGGCAAGCCTCCAGTCATCTGGGACCTCTCCTGTTGACCAGGATTGCTGATAGATGATGGAGAGTGGCTTGGCAAGCTCCTCTACCAGCTCCCTCAGTACTCTCGGATGGGTCCCATCTGGTCCCATAGAGTTGTGAGTGTCCAGATGGCGTAGCAGGTCACAAACTATTTCCTCCTGGATTATGGGGGCTGTATTCTGCTCTCCGTCCTTGCCTCCTAGATCAGGGGGCAGAGTACCCTAGGATAGCGGGTCTCACTATTAAAGACTGAAGCAAAGAAGGCATTAAGTACCTCAGCCTTTTCCTCATCTCTGGTGGCAATGTTCCCCTCTGCATCCAATAAAGGATAAATATTCTCCTTGGCTCTCTTTTTATTGTTAACATATTTGTAAAAACATTTCTTGTTGTCTCTTACAATAGTGGCCATGATGAACAGCCCAGAAACGTCAGAGTTGTGCATGCACCTGAAAACAAGAGGAGCTTGTTATCACAGTCAGGAACCTGTAACCCAAGGTGAGAAGAAGATGTAGACCAGAGGTCGGTGAAGCATTGGAAGCCAGTGCTGATGAGTTGGATGTAGGTGAAAACGGGAGCAGCCTGTGCACTTCTCAACCTGGGCTGGGCAAAGCACAAGAAGATACAGCACAGGAGGTGACAAAGGTCACTCCAGAAAGGTGGTGCCTGATCAAGGAAGGAGACTCGTGCATTATGGCCATTTTTTTGGTATGTACTGGATGGGGACCCATCACAGGAGCAAAATGCAAGTGCTGTGGGCAGGAAGCTGCTGGCATAGTCTGTCCAACCCCGCAGCCTTGTCTCCACCATGTCCTTGGGAAGGCGCTGGTGGGCACTGACATGGGACTTCCCTAGTTTGAGGAACAGGGAAACAGTGGAGGGGAGCTGTGGTCACCCCTTCTCACTCACCAGCAGCAAAACTCCTTCCCACCCCCTTCCTTGGTGGTGGCGGGTCCCCACTCTGCCCTGTTTTGCAAAGGCTTTGGTGGGTTTCACTGTGCTGTACCAACTCGGACAAAAGCTGAACTGAACTCGGTGTGGATTGCGTGGGATAGATTTTACCGTTTATCATAACATGCCATGTCATAGATGTGCTGGTGGGACAGTACAGTACCATCCCCTGACAAAGAACAGGTTAATGCTGTCTAGCTTTACATTGAGTTTTAAGAGGACTGCAATCACTCGTTTTTATTTTTAGTTCTGCTGCATAAAAATAACTGCTTTTTGTAACCTGCATGGCCCAAAGGACCCATTTCTTCTGGCAGCCTTTAAGAGAGGGGATAAAAAAAGCAGAGGAAGAAGGTTCACATTCATCAAGTGCCAGGTTGTCAAGGTTTCCTCTGCTCTCAGACACAAATTTTTTCTTCTGACAGACACAAGAGAGATTTAAAAGCGTTTGGTACAAAGTGGAGCTTCAAAAGCAGCAATGTCTGTGTCTGATATGAGGTGAAGAGCAGAGCTCAGGACTGCCTGTACGAGGCAACATCGTCATCATCATGGCACATATGGGAGCATTATACCAGGTTTGTGCTCAGTTTGTCATAAAGCTGCCCCTACATGAGTCTTAAAATCCAGCGCTGCTTTCAGCCCAGCTGCCAGAGGCCATGGGCTGGTTTAGCCCCGCCCAGGACACAGGTCAAGTTCAGTCTGCTGGCAAAGAAAGAGGCTTTCACAAGGTCGCCTTTTTCAGTTTTCTTCCCCATTTGTATTGCTTTCTGTTTTAATACAATTTCGTGGAGTGCTGGTGAAATCCCCAAGCACCTGATGAGTGTGGGTATTAAACCAATGCTTAAAAAAGCCAAATCGGATGAGCTTGTCACTGCTCCCTTGGCCCGGTGGCCATCCTGGACGTGATTATCAGAGCACTGTTAGATGATTTAATTGATACAGGTTGAAGACGCAGTAACATATAATTAGCACTGGTCAACATTGTTTTCTGGAAAAATCAATCTCAGTCAAGCCTGATCTTGTTCTCCATTGGGACCACAGGATGGGTTGCCAAAGGTAAGAGCACAGAGGTGATAGGGGAGGCATCCAGCATCCGACTGCTGAGAGTACAGCCAAACAGTATGAATAACATGAACAGATCCACAGCTGGTGGTCAGCTTGGATGCTGGGAATCATCCAGAAACCACTGACCCAGCAGGTCTGGTTTCATTTTCTGTGCAGACACTTGACATTACAGAAGTGAGAGGGGATGTGGATGCAGCTGAAGAGTGAAGGGGGGTGCGGGAAGGGGACAGCTCTACCCCAAGCCTGGTCTGTTGTCCCCAAGAGCTCAAGGCTGCAAGACCATGCAGGTGAACCAGCGTACATGGTCTGTTTGTCCCCTCTGGCCATCGCTCCTCAGAAGGAGGTTGCAGACATCTTCTTAGTAGCTATTTATTTAAATGCCTAACAAATAGTGGGAGGAAAGTCCCTGATGCTTAAGGCACGCAGGTGTTCCTCAGTTCCCACCAGCAAACTCTCCTGCCGCTTTTCTCAGCAAAAGCAGGGAAATCAAGGCTCGGCAATGTAGTCTCTGAAAAAAAACCAAAGCAAAAAGCTTTCAGGCTTCCATCATTGATCATCAAGAAGCCAAAAAAGCATAAAAGTAGTATTTTCTTCCCTTTGTAAGTGACTTCTAGAGCTGCAGTGTTGACCCTGGAGTGCTAACAGGTAATGTGTCATGAGCTGGCTTGCAAAACACAGCCCGCAGGACTGGTAACCTCCAGTAAGCACCAGCATCTTGCCATGCCTAGCACCGACGGGGCTCCAGCCTCAGGGCTGCCTGACACCCGGCAGCCCCCGTTCTTGCATGCCTATCTGCAGCATGTCCCACCTCAGCAGTGCCCTGGCTCCTTTGGTGGCTGACACAGGCACCCACTCTCAGCAGAGAGCACAAGGGAAAGCAATCTCATGCCCTGCATGCTTATCTCCCAGATAAAACAGCAAGGCACTTTTGTTTATTGAGTGCTGATGAATGGTGCTGTCTTGGCTGCGAGATCGGCCTCCAGATCCCACTCTGGGCACAGCTGCTGGCAGGGAGCTCACAGCTGCAGCTGTCCTGTTGCCACAGGAACCTTTTGGCAGGGCTTACCCCCTCATCCCAGGGAAAAATTGCCCCACAGTGTCCCACCATCTGCATCTGCCCCCATGCCGAGGTGGCGTCAGATTTATGGAGCATTGCAGGATAGAGAGCATCACTCTCCTTCCCTGGGGTGTGCAGCCGAGCAATCCCAAATGATGCTGTTTGCTCTGGGATTTTACGTTGTTCCCCACTCTCCACAGCTCGTTTGTTCATCTGCTCTTCCAGCACCAGCAAACAACTAAGGGATATCTGTGGCTGCATTAACCCGCTTTGCTGTTTCTTGGGGGCAGAAAGGTGAGATGGCTCCATGCCACCAGGCCAGAGGGTGAAGTGGACACCGAGGACACTGCCATCCTGCTGCGGGTGAAAATGAAATGGCCTGACCCACAGGGAGAGTCATGGCTTCCCAGGCTCACTGCCTCACCAAGAGCTGCCACCAGCTCCTTCAGGCATGTGTTATTTTGGGACCCCAAAAAGCTGATGGGTCCATTTGTGACTGCCTCTGCCCTCTAGCCATCATTGATGCACAGCAGTTGTCATGAAATAGCCTGTTTAAGCAGCAGGATCTTCTTCTCCCTGCCCAGGCTGCAACCAAATAATCTGTTTTAAGGGATTTTGATGGGGAGACACTGTGTTTTCTTGCTCCTCAATGCAGCAGGATGAAAGCCTTGCTGGGATTGTCACTCAGCCTGATGCTCCTGCAGTGCATGAAGGATGTGCCAAGCCCCAGGAATCAAACCTGCAATCTTGGGAGGGAGCAGCTACAACCAGCATCTCAACCTGTGTTTGTTCTCAGCTCTGGCCTTGGAGAGAAGCTAAGAACCACCAGGATTTCCTTTTTCTCCAAGCTGGAGGGAAGAAAACTGAAAACATTTGTCCCAAGCCATTGCTGCTTCCAGAGGGAGTGAAATCCTCTGAGGACTGGGCTGAAGAAGCAGAAAGGTGAAGATTCATACCTAAGCTCATACCCTCCCCCAGCTATCCTATTACCACCTCCCTCAGCCAGCTCTCCTGTCCTACTTCTCACTGTAATCTAAAGCGTCTCTTCATCAGCCCAACAAAGCATAATTAGAAGCCTAGCCACCCAGGTTCATCAGCCAGGTCCCTTCTTCACACGGTGGGGAGAGATGGGCATCTCCATAGGGGCTGCAGCCACCCCCTGCCTGAGCCCCACTCTCTCCTGGACACATAGATTTGCTGTTTCTAAACCTGGTGATGCTAAACACCTCCAGAAGACCAGGTCTGGCCCATGGCAGAGACCTGGCAGAGCCGGCGTGGCTGGGACACATCTGGGGTTACTCAGATCACTGTGTACTGCCACCTCCTGTTCATACCCAAAGCTCTGAGCTCTTGGTGCTGCCTTGGAGCTGTCCCACAGGTGGACCTGCAGCATTCTTGTACCTTTTTTTAATCAGAAAAAAAGGTTTTCTGCATTAGGAAGGAAGAAAACTCAAAAGTTTCTCAAACTAATTGTGTTTTTATTAGAAATACCAAGGTTTACCTTTGCTGGTTCAAGCAGAGGGCTGACAGGGTGGTGAAAGCCTGGAAACTTACTGCAGCTTGAGCAACTAAAAGATGAGGAATATTATCTTGCAGTTTTCCCAAGTCACTCACTAAACTCACTAAATGTCTGCAGGCAGCATCCCTCAATCTCTCACATCCCACTAGCTAAATCAGACCTGCCCAACTTCTCCATGACATGTGAGGCTGGCCCGTAACCCCCGTGACTGACCTTTATTCCCTGGTGGCCTCCTGCAACCCAGCATCTGAGGGCCACACAGGGCCTGCCCCAAGATATGGCTCCACCTGGTGACCCAGCACATAGGAGCAGTGACCCAGTGTATGGGACTTTGTGTGCCCAGCCAGGAGATGCCCAGAGATACCTCCAGCTGCAGCTCTCTGCTGAGATACAGTGAAAACAAGGCAGAGCGGATGTTTTCAAGCTTAACATGTCCAGGGTAGAAATCCCGTCTCTCCCTTTGGGCAGTGCTGCCTGGGTTGTTATGGGTCACCATTGAAATGCTCAATCCAGGCGCAAAGCTTGGCCACATGGCTCTGAGGAGGGGTCCAGGCAACAGCTGCCTCCAATGCATACAAGCATGGTCTCTCCCCTTATCCGTAGGACAGCTTCAGCTTCAGCAGAAGCAAGACTTGCAACCGTCTTGCCTTTCTAGAGAAAGCAAGTAGAGATGTCTGACCTGCCTCCTCTGCCTGCTTTGTTTCTCCACGTACTCTGTTGCTGCTGTCTTATTCATCTCCTGCCTGAGAAAGGCAGCCCCAATCTCTCCTTCCATGTGGGAATGCATTCAGCTTTCTATATTCGTATGCTTTTTAGAGGATCTTTTTCCCACCAATTTAACCAATTACTTTCTGAACACAGCATTTACATTTTGGCCTCAAACATCTCACAGCAATGAGTCAGCATTAGAACTATGCACAGTGGGGAAAAAAGTACCTCCTTTTGCTTATTTGCAGGTGATGTTGGATTATTTCATTTGGTGCCACCTAGTTGAGAAACAGTGGATGGCAGCCATCTATTCACAGTCTTCATCCTTTCCCAGATGTAATACTCTGCTGTAAAAAGAATTAAAAATACTCTGTAGTACTCTTCTCTGAGCATCCTGTCTGCCCCTTGCACATTTTCCAGATCCACTATCTTCTGACTGGAAAAGACAAGAACTGCACCAGTGTTCAATGAACAAACCAAGCAGAAGGATCTTAGTCCCAGCCTCCCAAAGCGACCTTCTGCATGGCTTCAATTTACAGACATACTGTGAGGCAGGAAGGGTAGAGGCTAAATTTTCCATTGTCATGGTGCCTACCTGGTTTCTACATTTCCCAGTCACCAAGTTCCTTCAGCGTGGCTGAGAACTTGAAAAAGCATCTAACTCTCCCCGTGGATTTTCAAGCCACACAGATATACAGAAAAAAATAGTGCTTTAAGAACATACAATTCATTTCTGCAGCGTTCAGAAAATGCACACATGCTTAGTTGTAGCGAAGGCTGTTTTCTTCATTTTAACAACATAAAACCAACAAGCATGGTGGACTCACTTCAAGGCAGCCCTGGGCTGGGGCTCTGATGCACCAGTGTCTGAAAACCAGCCCCACACCTTTCCCAGGGAAAGCTACTCTTGGCTTTAAAGACTGAAAACATGCTGCGATCCTCCTTTTGGGGGAAAACAATGAATTTAAGGACCATCAGATTTCCCTTCCCTTTTAAAAGCAACAGCAGCATGACACTGTCGAGTATGGACACTGAAGGGTACCAAACAGCAGGAAATCTCATCAATTGGCAGGGTATCTTCTAATGCTCCCTCAGTTTTCTATCAAGCTTGGTAGGTTCATGGCTGAACCATCCAGTCCTCAACGCACCACAGGCATCTCCCTTCCCTTATCAGAGCAATCCTATGGATGTGCTGAACTTTATGGTATTTTGTCTGGCCACAGCAGACAAACTGAACACAGCCCCTGTGGGCTCCCTCCCACCTTCCTATTTCCTTGAGGTCTTTTACTGGGAATTATACAGCATTTTACTGCCTGGACCATATAAACAGTTTAACCCCCTGCAGGATATAGTCAGGCTGTGCCTTGTGTTTTTTATAGAATTAATAAACTGATTTCAGCTTTGCCTGGGCTTTCATTTCTCAGTAATTTCTTTTATTAAGGGGCTGGAAGCATCTCGACTGAATCTGTCTCCTGGCAGCTAGAGGACTGGCATGGTTAGTAGAACCTGGAAGTGGAGGGTGGTATGTGGGAAACACACGGTTCACCTCCCAGGGCCACTTGGTCATTCTGTTGGAGATCTGCAATTTTGTGACATAGAAAAGGGTTTAATTATGAGAGTTAAAGAGGTATTGATGTTACAGTCAACAAAGGAGCAGAAAAAATATTCCTGCTCCCAAACAATTTCCCTTTATTTTAAATTTTTTTTGTAAGCAGGCTTTTCCTGGTTGAGATTTATTTGGGGAAATTTTGGACAGATCAAGATTGTGCACAGTAGAAACCACAAAATCTGCCAGATCATCAGTAGGACACTGTAAGGTGCCTAATAGGCACCAGGAAAAGCCAGATAGCTGGAAAGGGACTACTCCAGTATGTGATGAATTCATGAAAGCCAGAAAGGAAAGCAATCTTTTGCTTCAAAAGATAAATGCCACATTGGTTTTTCTTTGCTGCTTCAACCATCTACTGCAGCTGTAATCAGCGGTTCCTGGCCATAGCGACTACAGGCTTCCGAAGGAGTTACTGTGCCTGGAAGAGATTATTGATAAAGATAACACACCTGAAAATAATGCGCTTTCTGTTGACTCTCATCCAGCTCAAATATTTGCTGCCAAGTTAGCTGAAGGAAAGAGCAATCAGACGGTTGCTCTGATTTCCTGCTAGCACCTCTGTATCCTCAGCTGGGTGCTTGCTTCAGTGTCCCTGCAAGGAGAAAACCAGGTGCCAATGAAGCAGCCCAGCCCAGCAGCTGCCACTCAGCAGTGAAAGACTGGAGATAACAATACTTGTCTGGGGTAGTTACTTTACCTTCCTTAAGTTATCAGCCCAAATCCCGAAGAGCTATTCTACTGATAATACTGTCTTGGGTATCTCCTCTTGCCTGGCCTGGTTGTAGCCCATACCTAGAGTAACCTAAACACCTAGCACTAACCTCCCTCTCTCCTAGCCCGATCTATCTGTTAGCTGGATGAGCCCTCCATAGAGTCCATCCTACCCAACCCTTATTTTGGCATTGCCTAACTCAGCTGTGGCCTGGCCATCACAAACAGAAAGCTAAGTGCAGCCTAGCTTTATCCCGCTGTAGCTGTGGATGCTGCCTTATGCTACCTGTAGACATCCTTAGCCTAGCTTTGCCTAGCCAAAAGCCTCCTGCATGTTCACCGGAGGCCAGGCTAAGCCTACGCGATGTCCCCTCTAGACTAGCCTTGTTGATCCCTAGACCTGCTCCACCTAAGCCCTAGTCATATGCTCAGCTAGTCAAACCCATGCCCTGAATGTTGTGTTTCCCGGCTTAGCCCCACTGCAGCAAAGCCAAGCTATAGGGATACCACTAACTCAGCTGCAGTCTGTCCCGCGCTTTACAGACAGCAGTACCAAACAAGAGCTCTTCTCCCATTTCTGTGCAGCACAGCCAAGCTCACCCATGTCTTTCTGCCAGCAAGTTTAAAGGGCCTGGCTCTGTCTAATACCTCAAGGCATTTATGGATTAGCATACCATGCTGTGAAACAGTTCTTATTTTATTCCCAGTGAGAGCAATATGCCCAAATGCATCTCTCCAAAACTGGAGAAAGAACAAATACCTCGTTGGTATACATCAAAATTACAGACGAGAACACGACAGACTACCAGAGAAAACGTACATTCAAAAGAGAACTGCTGACTTGAACCCAACATGAGACTTGAGGGGCACCATGGCCTAAGAAATCAGATCCAAGGAAGTCCCTAGGCCCAAGGTGACAACTCAAGTTGCAAGTCCTTGTCCAGTGCTCTGGACCGGATACTAATCACTCTGTGGCCTGAGATGTTAGAATGGCCTTAAAAAAAAGCAGAACGATTTTATGCCTCTCTCTCAATAGTACTGATGGCAGGTCTGAAACACAGCATCAGGGTAACCACCGATGATTCTTCACAGGAGGAAGAAAACACCAGGATCTCTCAGACCTGCAGCTGCAGGTTGACTTTGGGTGTTGCAACCTGGCATTTTTATACAGACTTTTGTTTTTCAGACTGAGAACAGCCCTTTAAATATTGCTTAGAGAGTTATGCTGAATCCAAACCTGTCTTGAAAGAGTTGAATTTATGCAGTTGACAGTAGTCTTTCAAAAAGCTTGCATGAAATTTCCCACTGTCATTAGTAGGTTGAGGCCCTTTATGAGATGGGGAACAGGAAGAGAAGGGAACCTCAGTTAAAAAAAGCAATAAACACTTCCAGCCTTATACATGATGTTCAGACTGCAAAACTGGGAGGTTAGATCAGCACAGTTCATGCCAGTCCCACAAGTGCCTATTTCACAGCTGGTCAGACCAGTTTTTAAAATGCAAATTTAAGACATGCTTTTCACCAAACTTCAGTGAGGGGTCACACCTTTACTACGCAGGCATATTTCACTGGGAGGATGTGAGGAATATCCCTTTGAAACTGCAAGGGAAATTTTACTTTCATTTAAATTAGAGTCTCTCCCAGAACAGCAGGGTTATGGGTTTTTACTTATTTGTAAAATAACTGGAACTCTGTCAAAGACCAGCAGTGTGTAGGTGTCATCTAAAAAGCTTGGCAGGTGCAGCAGCCTAGGGACAATGTGAAATTTTATTTGTTCCAAAATAGCTTTTGGAGCAAAACCAAAAAACAAGAGCAATTTTGCTAGAAATTAGTTTCTTCTCTTTTCCCCACCAACATTTCGGTTTTGTTCTGGGCTTGAGGGAACTGGAAGAGATTTGGCAGAAAATAAAAACATTTTTATGGGTAACAGAGTTCACATTTTCATGTGAGCAAAACACATCATTAACAGAAATAGCTGAACGGTCCCCACCGCACCTCTGCTTTCCCATCAAGCACTGGAGCACAAACAGACCTAAATGCTCACACCCAGTGTTTCCAGCAGAACACAGTTTCAGGAGTATATTATAAATAAATATACATAACATGAGTGTTAATTCATTAAAGACTACTTTAGCCACTACTCAACTGACAGATACTTCAGTCTCTGAATTTCTGCATGTTTCTGGAAGGTAAAGCTCAAGGTCAAGAAGTGGAAGTACAGAAAAAGCTCATAAATGCACTGTAAACTGCCTGGGATTGGCAGAAGTGGCATGTGAGTATAGACCCAAGAGAGCTCAGTAGTCTGCTCACAAGTAAACCAATGTCCAGCTCCTCGGGAAGACACTGGCCCTTGAGGTGGGAGCAGCCCCAAGACACTGTCACTCCAGGTATGCAGAGGGACCCCCTATGAAACTAAGTTCTTTCTGCTAGATGCTACATCATAGCTATTGCAGAGTCCTCAGTGCTGCTCTCCTGCTCCAAGCCCACTCGGCGGATGGACTCCCTGTATTTCTGCTGTCCCAGCTCAATGATGGTTTCGACCTCATCAGCGATGTCCTGGCGGCCACTCTCTTTCATGGCTGTAATCAAATTGTTCACACAGTCAGGATCCTCCGAGTTTTGCTGAGCCCATGAGAAAAGCATGTCCAGGATCTGCTTATCAAGGTCCTCTCTGAAGAAAGGGGGAAGCACAGAAGTAACCAACACACTCTTCTGACTGGCAACCCAAAGAGGCCTTACCTGAGTCCTAGCCTATGACTGGAGCCCCAGAGAAGCCATCGAGACACACAAAGCACTCAGTGGGCCTGCCTTTTCCACACCCATCATACAGGAGTTGCAGGTCCCACACTAAAATCTCTCTAGAAAATTTATTCCTAATGAAAATATCAAATTAAAGCATTCTGCTTTTGATTGTAAGTTCCCCACAGGAACAGTACTTTGGTCACAACAAGTCTCATTCTCTCCTACTGCTCTGTCTTTTTGGCCAGACTGCATGTCCCATGATGTGCCACAAGCTCTTTTTGAATAAAGATGATATTCACAATTAATGCCATAGACCACTGCTCATTGTCAGAGATGGAGTCTGGCCAGGAATCCAGATCACAGAACAAAACAGGAATGTGACTCATCTGAACTACAAAGCTTATCAGGTTTGTTATTTCCCAGTTTTGTTTTTCAAACATAAAGCTTTGTTTTATAACAGCAAGAGAATATAATGAGTTTTCCATAAAAGAAAGTAATGTTTTGAGAAGAACCATTAGTCAACCCACCTTTTATCCAGTGAAACAATTCCAGTGGGAAAACTTTCAAACAGCTAAGCATTAATTTATACTCTTACACTGCAGATAGATGGATAGATAGATAAAATGCATCACTGTTGATCACTGTATCCTATCTTACCTGTTATTGTATCCTATGCGCTCAATCTGCTGATAGGTCAATCCCAGATTCAGGCCGATGGTCTGCCAGTCAGCTCCCACGCGCCTGGCAATGCTCAGTAGGTTTGCCTGTGTCAGGTAGCCAGTCTCAGCATTGCCCAGGTTCAAGGGAGGGAAGGAGAAGCCATTCAGGGGACTAGGGTTCTCACGCCAGCGAGGTTTCAGTCGCTGTGTCACAGAGAAGAGAGAGAGAGAATGTGCTAAACAAATTGTTTTTGTAGCGGACAGTGGCCATTCAGTCTCTACACTGAAATTTCCTTCTCCTACTGGGGGAGGAAGGAAAATCTTGGGGCTGAAGAGTCAGGTTGTAAGAAGCAAGGAGCACTCACACTGGCAGTGACCAGCAATGCTCACTGCCTCTGAAAAATATCAAATCATAGTGTTCACAGACATAGCTCACACAGGGTATTTCCTTTCTTGTCTTTACAGAGCATTTTTCAATGAACCATCTCCCCAAAGCATATCTGCCTCAGTGGTAAGAGAGGACTTAGTCTAGATTTGTAGTTGAGGTTGCATGTTTCAGAAAGGGATGTGAGATCATGGCACATGATCTGAAGGGAAGCATTCAGCCTACAAAGGTATTTACTGTTTTAAGCTTCTCAAAAATCAATTAAATTCCATAAGCAAAAGTTGCATTTCTCACTAACATACAGCCTAGCCTTTAAAGGCCAGTGGCTCACACCAGAATACTTATACTCACCGCCTGTATTCAAACCCAGCCTAACTATCTCATCCTAGACCTTTTTTCCTGCTGTGTGAACTGTGTGACTAAGAAATTTATAAACAAAACAGATGCTTCCCTTAATAACAGCGAGCTTCCTCCTGTCCCATATCTCTCATTCATTCAAAGAATCCACACTCTCTGATCACCCATTCAACAAGCCTGTGCTTGTCAGGCAAGATGAGCAGGAGAGATGGAGACCACTCCCAGCTATTCACACTTCTATTTTCAGAAGAGCTAGCTCATGGTGAGTAGGAAATCTCCACCATGACATGGTTGGGCAGCCATTTCCTGCAGTCATTCATTGCATCCATTCTCATGGAGGAAGACAAAATTAGCTGAGCAGGAAGGCCATGCTCTTACCCCATCTAGATTAATTTTTCTGTAGGAGACAAAACAACTCACAGGCAGTTTGATGGGCAGAGTAGCGAGCCAGAGGGAGTCTGGTCCTTTCCTCCTCCTGCTGGCATCTTCAGGGATGCTCTCAGGAACTGCCCCTCGGTAGAAAGAGACCTTTGCAAACAGAAAGCATGCAGCGAGGCTCAGATTCAAGCACAGTGGCCAAGACTGCCTGCACCATGTCTTTTCTGTCTGGGAAAGAATGAATTCAGCACTTCTCACCTACCCTCAGTCCATAAATATGGCCTCCAAATTAAGTGCAACTGGGAGGAGCACTAAGGTTCTGCCGTAAAGGCTGGACGCACTCCCAACACCCCAAGAGATAATGCCAGGAATGTAAGTCAGAATGCTAAGTGATCAGTGATTCTTCCAGACTACTATTCATGTTTATTCAGGGTTTAGTCAGTGAAATACAAAGCCAAGGGAAAGAGGGAAGGAAAGGAGTCATGCCCAGCACTCAGAGATTATTATGAGAAGCATTGTAAAAGCAATGATGATGATGAAGGAGGAAACAAAAAGTCAGTGTAACTGGCTGCTCACCTGGCCTTTTACAGCTTGTCCTTTCCTGTCTACAGGGGAGGTCACATAGATTTCCTTCATGTTCTTCAAGTGGGAGTAAAAAATAAACAAGAGACGTCCATCCACACAGTCAGGGCGATCTGTGCAGAGAAGCAGCAAACACTCAACTTGTGCAGAAAAGCGTGCAGCTTTCCAAGCCTGGCCAACAGCCCATCATCCACTAGCAACCTCCATGCTACTATCTACTCCTTCTACTTATGCCCGAAAGAATTGTAATCCCCCACTTCCTCACTGAGTGATACGGGAAAGCAGAAAACACTGGCTGTGGAGAAAGCAGGTCCTACAGGTGAAAAAGGAGTATGGCCACAAGGTGGAGATGAAGCTCAAGAACAGAAGGCAAGGCAGGGCAAGACATTCAGATGGAGTCAAGTCCATCCTTGGCATTTGCCTCCCATCCTTGGTCCATTCTACCCCTTGGAGGGTAGAATCAACTGCAATAGCATCCTGTAATGCATAAAAATAGGTCACCTATCTCTTCACCACTTCTGCAGTGGGTGAAAAAATAAGAATAGAGCTAAAGGGAAAAAATATAATCAGGTACAACATTCATATATTTAATTATCTAGAAATTAAGTTAGAGTCCAGCCTAAATCAGGACAGAGGGACAGACTCTGACTTCTTGAACTCCACTGAAAGACCAGTGCCCTTTATTATTCTTCATATTGTTGTGCTTAACTTACACTAGTGAAACTGAGCTATATGTTCAGGTTTTGCAGAAAATGGCTCAGTTTGTAGCTGTAACAGGTCCAGACACACTGGGGCATAAAACATCATCTTGAGTTTTGGTCCTGCTCTCTCTTTCCTTCTTTTCTAACGGCTCCATTAGGGGGAATTCTTTGCTCAGGATTATTTCAGAAATACCTTCTCCAAAAATATATTTTTATATGTCTTCTCTTACAATGGGCAACATTAATTAGATCACCATGGGCACTCCAGTGTGGTATCTAAGAAGCCAGGAAAAGGGCATTGCTCGCTGCAGAAGCAGATCAGTCATAAAATAAACACACTTGGCTATAGCCCTCTGCAGGCTACAACAGCATGAGAGGAACTGAAAGCCTGCAAACAGCACTTTCATAGGGAAAAGTAGACACAAAAGTTGGGTGACCAGAGAATGTGCCAAGTTCAATGTCCATGGGCTGACTGCTGTGAGTAGTGGGCGAGCTGGAGACAGAGAGCAATGCCATGGAGGAGTACAGCCCGCAGCAGAAACACACCTAGGGCTAGGGCACAAGAGGTAGGAGCAGAAAGGAGTCCAGTACTACCATACCCATATCAATGCTGATGCCTCGCTCAAAAGCTGCAAAAAATTGCTCTCCCTCAAACATCTCCACCATGTCAGATGGCTCAGGTCCTCGATAGCGGTCCTGCAGCTTCTTCAGCACTGGGTCAACCTGACAAGGATGACAACACAGGACCCTGTGTTTGGTCTGAAGCACATCTGTCCCACGACCCATGTTCCTACACCCATGATGTTCCTCTCAGTCACCTTCAACAGGGAAAGTCCACTTTACATGGAAAGGATGTAAACAAATGAAGAAACACCCACCCCCTCCTATCTCAGGTACATTCACTATAGACGAGGAAGTGGTGCTCTGAGTTTTGTGGCTTCCCTATTTTCTCTTCTCAAGTAAAAAGCAGAAAAGCCTACATGGACTAACAAAGATAGGCCATCCCAAAACTGCCATTAAAAAAGCATTTTCAGCAATGTCTCTATCTTTTTAACAGGTCAATAACCTTCAAAGACAGGGAGGGATTTACTTCCTACCTTATCCCCCTCACAGTATGCCATTAAAAGACATTTTCTCTGCAAAAAGCCACATGCTACAATAGCACACAGCTGAGGACACCAGAAAACTCGTTTTGGCTTTGCAGTCTGTGATCACACCGTCAGACCTGGGGTCTGAGAGGCAGTGCAAGAGTCAGCCTAGAGCCAAGGTGTCTATTCTTCTCTCTATTTGTAACAGTAAACCTTCTCTCTCACCCCATGACCATCCCTGGCAGGAATACAGACACCCCCAAACCCCAATCTCACTGTAAGTGCCATTGCTGCTACCTCTGGAAACAATTTTAGCCCAGAACCCAAGATATAAAGAATCCTTACGGATGTTTATGCCCACAGGTCATTTCAGTACAGGACAAAAAACAACAAAAAAAGTAGCAACCAGACCAGACGATTATGCAGAGAGTTGGATATGCAGCCCAGTTCTGGCAGTCTGATAAAATAACCCTCAGCTCACTGAGCTGCATTGTCTGTCAAGGTACATTCTCTACAAACACAGACACACACTAACTTTGCTAACATCTGAAGCAACACTGCTGAGGGCTGATACCCCTAGGGCAGAGGTGGCAGAAGAGAATGCGTGAGTGCTTCCCATCTCCTTCCATACAAAGTCAGACAGATTAGCTCAAACTAATAGCATAAACTAACCTGATGTTGCACTGAAACAGATTAAGGAAGGCTCACATGTTCTGTTCCACTGCTTGAACTGTAAACAGCAAGGAACTTTGGCTGAAACGAAAGCAGTGCCTCTGCCCACACTACCAGCCCACATCAGACAAGTGACATGTTAACTTTAATGCCTTTGGATGCAATTTAAGCCAACATGTTTTGCCTCATGTTTGCTGGACATGGCCAGTTACTGTGGCTCAGCTGGTTTTAGCAGCCCAGTCCTCAAGGTTCACAGAGGAGGAAATCACTGCATGGCATCCACTGCTGCATAGAATGAGTTTTCCTTCTTCCCCCAGCTCCCAGTGAGCCGGTGTCACACTATCAACACAGTGTGGTGACAGCATACCCCAGCCATGACCCTGAGGCAGTGAACAGGACCATTTGGTGCACTGCTGCCCTTACATCCTACAAAGGGAGGCCCAGGAAGCTCAGGAGCCAGGCAATGCAACCCAGATCAGACCTTGTGCTTGGGGACACACTGTAGCAGGACTTGCTCAGGGTCTTTCTTCCTCTGCAGAGCAATGAAGTTCACCTGGTACATACGCAGCCGCTCATAGACTTTCTTGGCAATGCCTCCAATGTAGGTCTTGGTAGTGTACCACAGCCAGTACCTGGCAGACAAGGAATTAAGAAAAAGGAGGGATCCTGCCTAGGAAGAGAAGCCAGCATCACAGCCACAAGACTGTAAAAAATGATGGCTAGAGAAAAAGTGCTAAGCTAGACCTGATTTGCAAAGGGAAAAGGGAACAGGTATGGTTAATGGCATGACCCCTCGGTCAGAGTGTGAGAAAAGCAAGGCAGAGGAACATCCCATCTTTTCCCAGGACTAATCCTGCACTTACCAGGAGAAGTGGGTGACTTCAAACACTGCATAAAGATGGGTGAATTCCAGCACCACCTGACTGGTAATGTCATCCCAGGTTTGGCCCTCCAGGTCGCCATGGAGAAGATGCAGCCTTGACCGATCCAAATTTAGCCCTAAAGACAACAACGATCAAGAGATGCTATACCCAGCAGAAGCCTTTATTCATGGCTTTACAAACCCAGCCATAGTTTTGAGTGATTCACTTCTTAAAAGCACCAAATTAAGGCTCATGGCCTTCACTTCAGCATCCAGGACTGAACTTTGGTCAAAGAGCAGCAATAAAAGGATGAGGTTACCCCAACACTTCCAGGATATTCTGGCAGAATACGCAGACTTAAACTTATAGTGTGCTGATTCCATCAACAGATTCATTAGACAATTCTCATCACCAATATCTAGGGTTATTAATTAAGTTCTATCTCTTTCTAAACATACATCCCACAGACTTTTCAATCCTGATGCACTTCAGCCATACAAACACCAGGTAGTGTTACAATGAAGGCCAAGCCACACCCAAAAAGAATTTACTTCTTCACAAGAAAGCCAGAAAGGTCAAAGAAAATAGGAATTAGGAGACACAGGGTACTCAGCATGTGAACAGAGGAATCCTGGCAAGGCTGAGGCTGTTTATAGCAGTATTCAAAGGGGGAGATGGCTTACTGTATGATTGTACACTTTGAACTGCAGTGGCTCAGCACCTGATTCATGAGCAAGGAAGTAAGAGAGAAGGCAGATCCCTGGAGGCAGCATCTTCATTACCTGCTTCAAGCTATTCCCAATCATGAATCAAAGCCTTTTTACAAAGCATCTCCTCAGTTGGCAGGAGTGCCTTTCCAACCTGTCACACCAAACCCAGCAGTCTAAATACACATGCAGTTTGGCAGAGAAATCCATTTGCCAAGGCCATTCTTCCAGCTTGTGCTGCTGGTCTGTAAAGCCCAGCACTGATCTGCTGGACCCGAATTACCTTAAGCTCACACCACCCCACACCACCACTCACTCAACAGACACACCTTGCTGTTCCTGCAGGAAAAGCAGCAAGCTTTATTATTACCAGGAGAGGCACACAAAATTCCCAGCTTGCCATTTGTGGTTTTCCACATATGGTGTTTCTCTTTGCCAATTTTGGGAATAAACTGACCTGTGACCCCGGGTGGGAGGGGCAGCTGAATTCTCACTGGCCTGAGAAAATCCACCAGGGAGTCCTGGGAGAGGCAGAGCAGAGGACTGGCTCTGCACCCTGCATCGGCCGTGATTTCCTCTATCTCTTCTGCAGAGACTGGCAGCACCTGGGCGTGGAAGACAGCACAGTGAGCGGAACAGTCAGGCACCCAAATTCCTGCATCGCTCACTAGGTTCCCTCAGCACCCCAGCAGGCAAATGCTGCTCCTGGGTCAGGGCCCAGTGAGAAATGGAACCACAGTGAACTTTGGCTGAAGTCTGCTCTAATACTGGTGTCAACCTGGCAAGCTGAGACAGACCAAGGTATTACAATAGCATTTAGCACTATCTAGCAACTCTACAGAACAATTAATTTTAGTGGGGTGGCCTTAGAATTAGATCCACATAAATAATCCCACCAGTCTCACTCACTGAGCTGTTCTGCCAGGCTCAGTATGTTTTGCAAGGGAACAAGAGGCAAAATCTTGTGTTCCCTTCACAGCAGCTACCTGATGATCTGCTGGAGGGAGCACTGGCAGAGCTGCAAGGTGATCCCTTTCCCACACAGGGCAGCTTGGACCACAGCCCATTTTGCAGGCAGGGAAGCTAAGACAGAAGGTGATCTGAGATGGGTCAGCCCATGAAGCATCCATGTCAGACATGAATTATCCTAGGGCAGATATGTCACCTTCAGCTCCTCTACTTGGCGTGGGACAACAGCTGCAGTACGGCTTACTAAAGCTTGTTTTTTAAAGCATGCATACCTGCAGCTTGACACTGCGAGTCTCTTCAGTGACTCCAGGAGGAAAGGTCACTTTGATGTTTGGATCCACACTGGAGAAGAGCAATGTCCCCTCTGTTGGCACTTTGCATTCATTTTGCACAAGTCGAGACACAACAAGGAACCAAGAGAAGTGAAGGACACTACAGTGAGCCACATGCTTCTGTAACAGAAGACAGGGAAAAAGAGAAAACATATAGGCATATAACATAATACAATAAAAGCAAGAAAATAAATGCCAGTAACAGCTGAGCAGATGAAAGTACTGTAACAGGGATGAAGCATGACAGGCTGCAACTCATCACCTTCAGGAGACACACCTCCATGAGAGAGGAAACCTAGAGCTGAAATCCACTACATTTTATAGCAGCTGGTCAAAACACAGCTCACAAGATCTTTCAAATGGGCTCCCTCTTGGCTGGGCAAAACCAAAGAGGGGAACAGGAACTAGTCACTAGTCATTCTAATCTGCTTACCTTTGATTTTCTCTTCTGCTCCACTCTTGTTCTCAGATCACTCCAGCTCTGCCCACTGAAGGTCCGAACTACCACCTCACGCTGGTGAAGGGTTTGAGGGGAGGCATATGGCATCCAGATCTGCACCTCCTGACAAGAAAGGATTCCCATGAGTCACCCATAGAAAGGATAAAACCAAGCCTAGCTCTGCTCTGTGGCTTCCTGTGCAGACAAGAAGGGGGAGGGCAAAAGCACACCTGTATGCAGGGAGTGGAAGAGAAGATAGGAACCTGCTCTGCCTGCAGCCTCCAGGGAGGTGACAGGAGATGTCAGGTCTGCAACGTATAAGTTCAGCAGCTTGTGGGCAGAAAGAGCAAAGCAACTTTTGCAGTGAGTTGCTGTCAGCCACGATGGGGCTGATGGTGTTAAGTACTCACCAGCTTGAATGAAAACCAGACAATCAGACTTTTAGGGAAGGATGCAAACCATTCTCCTTGCAGGCTAAGGCCAGATGCTGGAACAGTACTTATTCTCTGGCACAGAAGGAGGGTTGTGAGTGAGGAAGTTTATAGCTCAGCTCAAGCAGGAGCAGTGGGGAAGGCAAAGGAGCCAGACCAGCACAGTGCCAGAGAAGCTGGCCATGCCCTTTCTGAGTCTTTGCAGCAAGGCTTCTTTGAAAGGCAGTTCTGCAGCTACTTAAAAGCAGCAGTGATGGGGGTAGCTGTCTCAAAACTCCCAACACTCTCTCAGAAGAGTCTGCTGAGCTACCACAGAGGCAGATTGATCAGGAGGTGGCCTGGATGTGTCCTCACCTGCTGGAATTTGACCCCATGAGGCTGCAGCTCCAGGACTCTACTTAGCAGGACATCATGGTGTCTCAGCTTTACCCACTGAGGATCCGGTGCGAGGGTTCGGAAGTAGATCCGCAGAGGGTCAGAGGCAGTCCCCGGTGGAAAGTAGAAATGGATGCCACAGGCCAGGACCACTTTGCAGCCTTCAGAGGTGACAGTAAAGCTTCCAGAAGAAATGCATGAATGTATGACACCATGCAATGACTTCAGCCCTCCAAAAATCAACAGCAGAATCTCCCACCTTGTGTTTGACTGTCCTACTGAGGCCATAAGCTTCTATACACAAGTGCAATACCCACTGTACACCAATCTTGTCTGGGACCTTGTCACACCACTGTAATATAAACTCTTAATAACAGAGGCTCACCTGTCCTCTCCTGATGCAAGGAAGAGTCTTCGTAGCCCTCCGGCACTGGGTTCATCTGCAGCAATAAGAAGGTTTGGGTAGGAGGAGGAGATGGAGGTTACTTGAATCAGGGTAGACAAGAAAGGCTGAACTCGCATTTCAGTTTTGGCTTAATCCTAATCTGACAGAAGTTGCTAACAGAACCCTGCTCACACTGCAGCAGGCTTCAGATCAAGCAGCAGCAGGAGGATGGGAAGAGGCCTAAGGGTCCCAAAACGCACTGGAAATGCTGACTCTCCCCCAGGAAAACTCAGAAGCAGGGAGAATTAGAAAATATTTCAATCTACCAACCTTGCAGCTCTCAGGGCCATGTTTGATTGCCTGGGGCCACCCCTGGGAATCAGCACTTGCTCTTGTGAACGTTAGCACCTTGGGAAACCCTGCTCAGATTCCTGCTCATTCATCACCTTCATTTTGGGCAAAGAGCTGCTCCTCTGCAGCCTGGGAACCACAGGAAAGCAGGATGTAACTGCACAGCAGAATGACCTCTTATTGCTCTCTGTGCTGCTAGCATAAGCCACCACAGCTTTAGGGACATGCAGCAAGTGCAAAAACTGGTGCTCACCTCTGCTAAAAAGGCTGGACCCTTTTAGGGGCCTCTCCTGATCCGTTTCCTGTGAATCCCATTTTCACTTCCACTGTAAAACCCTTCCTAGCAAGGCCAATTGCAGGGACCACCGAGCCCTTCAGATGGACCTTGGGCTCATAAAAACAGAACTAGTACTCTCTGTATCTATACAATGTAATAATTATTCTAGACAAATAAATACTGATCTGATTCCCCCCTGCTTGTCTTCTCTAATCCAAACCCATCCATGCCATGCTGGGCTGAGTGAGGGAACAGATGGGCAGAACCCACAGCAGCAGAAGTCTTGCAATTACCAGCCTGCAGGGATGGCTCAGTTTCTCCTAAGGGATTGCCTCGGAGGCGCACGAATGGCAAGGTCTGGATCTTGGCGGGGACAGTACGGAGGCAATTGTTCTGCAGATCAAGTCTGGACAAGTTGGGCAGGCTGGCAAGTGAGGCAGGGACTGTCACCAGGAGATTGCTGTGGAGATGCAGCCGCCGCAGAGACTTCAAATTGGCTGCAGGTTAGAACAAGAAGTGACACCCCAACCATGCTGTTAATTGCATTGTACATCAGCTCTAACCCCCCTGCCACTCTCCTCACCACGTGTACACACGCACACTATAAGGGAAAAGCCCAAGAGCCCAATATCTATTTAGCTCACAAAATAAAGGGGTCCAGAGAATTAGCTGAGAGGCAATGCAGCCTCCTCTGTCCTCTGCTTTTCAGCACCCAGCTACAAGTATGGATGTAATATGCTTCATTAACAGCATTAATGACAACCCTGGGCACAAAGTAATACAGGACCCAAGAGCCAGGAAGCTGGGCAGCAGAAGTCAGAGCCCGGTTCCATGGACTGGTCCACACTGGACAGCGTGATTTCAAGTCCAGATTTGCATCCTATTAAACCCCAGCTCTTCTGTTTCCAGTCCTGGCTGCTACCCAAAACCAGCCAGGCGAGATCCTCAGCTATTGTAAATTGTATTGAAATCTTAGCAGTCTTGCTGATCCACAGAAGCAGAAAGCGTGATCCAGAGAGTCATTAACGCTCAAAGGGACTGACTGAACCAAGCATCTTTCTTCTGGATATCCCTTCCATTTGGCTCTAACGTAACAGATGGTTTGTGCTAATAACTCTGGGGACAGAGACCAAGGGCCTCAGGGGTCCTAGACTATACCAAAAGCTCAGCAATCCCTTGTACTTCTTTTCCCCTAGAAAATACTTACCTAAGGAGTCTGGGATGCTCGATAAGTGATTCCCAGAGAGATCCAGCTCTGTGCAGTTGTGCAGATTCCCAACTTCTTCTGGGAGGAATTCCAAAGCATTTTCTGAGAGATCCAGGTCCTGCAGCACTGCCAGCTCCCCAATGCTCTGAGGTAAGCCCTTCAGCTGATTTTTCATAGCAGAGAAGAAAGTCAGCTTGCTCAGAGAGCCAAAGTTCTCAGGGAGTGCCACCAGGCTGTTGTGGCTCACCAAGAGTACGCGGAGGCTGGGGAGGTGGAGAATGCAGCTGGGCAAGGTGGACAGGCTGTTGAAGCTGAGATCCAGGTGGGTGAGACACCTCAGATTCCCCACATCTGGTGGCAAACTTGTCAGGGAGCCATACTGACATGAACCAAACTCATCCCTGGCATGGCCACCTGGGCGTGGAGGGAAGTGGAGGAAAAGGTCAATATGCTACAGGGATACCTCACCAGCCTCACATGAGACTCCTTAGCACAGAGACCCAGAAGATTAGCAGCACTGATTACAAAATACTCAGAGAGAAGTGGGTTTTCTGCTCCTTGCCTCAGTTTCCTGATCAGTGAAAAGGGTATAATGGTGAAGACCTGTTATGAAACCAAGAGATGCCACAGTCAACCAGTAGAGCTCTGCTAAACACATCTGGAGTTGAAGCTCAGAAAGAGCCAGGCCACTCCATACATCTAACACCCTTCAGCAGGGTGGCCCATACCCCTCCAAGCCTCCCACTCTCCCTCCCCACCTCTTCCCCACCAGCACCAGTGGCCAACACACAACACTTTAAGGACTAAGGAGACATTCCTCACCCTCCAGGCTTTGCCCATGCTGTTGAGGGATGAACAGCCCTGAGGACTGAGATCTGCGCTTGCAAGACTGGAAAGCAGACATGAGGAAAGCAGTGAAAATGTGGACAAGAAAGCAGGTAATTCAGTATTGTGTAGGCCAGACAGCACAGAGAGGGAAGGATGCAAGTCCTCCACCCCAGCTTATGACACTTAAACTGGAGAAGGGCTGCCCCCACTGAACATAAGTTGAGCAAACAAAAGGAAAATTCCAAAACTCTCCATTTCTTCATTGTTTGCTACTCTCCCTCCATTGTTGTCTATTTGTATACATATACAGCAGAGGGTACCAAAGATTTTTTATACTGCATAATGGTAAAAAATAAGAACAATCAAACCAACAGACACATTGCGCTTTGTACGTAAGAAAATCTTAGTGAACTATTTTACTGCACTTCAGAACGCTCAGGGTGTGTGTACATCTCATAAAACAAGCCTGATAAAAGGTATTGCCGTTATCCTCACCTTACTAAAGGGGGAAAAGACAAATGAAATTATTCACGTAAGAAATCTGTGGCAGATACAGAAACAAACCTCAGTCTTTTCAGTTTTCAGTTAGAACCCTGAATTCTGGCCACAAACTCCCCCTTTCTTCTCTCATTTCTTTTTAAAATTACACCTTCCAAAGACCAATTGATTCAGTCTGATACAGAAATTATACCATTTGTACTGAGATCCTCCTACAATAAAGAGATGAGAAAGTCAAAGAATGATCTAATATTTATAGGCCTAACAGTTACTACAGCTTGCCAAATTACATGCACACCCCGAGTCATACTTTTGATAAAATGCTGAGCAGCCTCTTCTGGTCTGTCTTGAACTCTGCTAAACCTATGCTCACTGAAACTAAGCAAGGACTAAGCTAAGATTGATTCAGATGGAAACGCAGCAAAGACAGGTCATTATACCCCCCAAAATGAAAGAGGGGCTGAACATTTACCAAAAAATCCAACACCTTCCAATACCCCTGTCCTCACATAGCTGTGCAAAAAATGCTCTTCTAGAGGATGGCTAAAGAAAATGTTGCAGCATCAACCAAACCAGACTCCAAAAACCTGTCCCCAGGCAGCTGTAGAAGCAAAGGAAGGAAATAAGAGTCTAGAAGCTGTATCTTGTTGAAATCTGCATGCAGCTCTGAGCAAGGCTAAGAACCAAAGCTGTAGTAAGGGGCACTAGAACAAAACAATTCCAAGGGCACTTTGTCCTACAGGTGTGGAGAGAAGGATAAAAAAAAGAGCTGAGCCTAGAAAAGTTGGATGGTGATGGGCCCAGGAATTTACCTTTGAGCACCAGGGATTTCAGGTGCTTCAGATGAGGAAGGATGCCCAGCGTGGTGCCAAGGAGGCGATCGTTGCTGCTGAGCCGGAGGAATTCCACCTGGACCACCTCTCCTCGTCGCCCCTCAAACAGCTGGAGGAACCGGTGGCAGCCGTCAGGATAAACATCCAGGTTCAGCCTGCTGTCTGCAAGACAGGAGCCAGCAAGCACAGAAGCCCCCGAAGCCCCCTCCCCACACTGATCCCCAAGCCCCAGCAGCTCTGCCATCTTCTGCGTCTTGTCGACGGGGTCCGGACATGCTCTGACTTGCCAGGCAGGCAGGCACTGGCAGCACCACGAGGCAGCCGGGATGAGGAGGAGGAGGAGGAGGAAAGATGGCTCTGAAAGAGAACACAAGTGAACGATGAAGGCCTCCTGCCCCAGCCCAGAGTGGCTGGAAACAGTTTATAATCACAGCAAGAGGGCAGGAGGGATTACATGTGTGTTACTGAAAGCTTTGTGGGCAGAAAGCACAGAAATGCAGGGTGATGGATGCCATGGAGGCTTCTCCTCCTAGGAAAAACCTCTGAGTTTTCTCTGCCAACATTTCACCAGGGAATGGAGCAATTACCCACCATCAGAACAAATAGCAATATTAATTTGAAAAGATGTAAGTGTAAATGCCTATGCCTTATGGAGATTTCAAAATGCCTAGGCAGGAAGCTTTACAAGTGGAGGGGGAAACCGGGGCAGGGAAAGCCGAGCCAGGAGCAGAGCTCAGAGGCTGCTCGCAGGCTGCAATGGGTCCTCATTGAACCCAGTTGTGAAACTGGGTGCCAACGGGATTAAAGTGAGTGTAGATGAAAATGGGTAAAGGGCAGCAGAGCAAACGTGGCAGGGCCAGGGAGGGGGTTAGAAAAAGCATGTCTGTGGCACAGGAGCACTAGACTGCACAGTGGGACTGGGTCTCTTCCAGATTTGCCTCTGCAGGGACACTCCAACACAGCAAACTGGGCATAAAGCCATGGCCAGCTAGTTACCAGCTAGTCCTTGCTTCCATCCCTCACAGCACCCTCCATGGATAAAGAGAAAGGGGAAAAGCAGATACCACATAGTGCATGCTAAGAAGGATTTAAACCTAAAGGAGCAGAGGTATGAAATTTGAACAAATTACTTATTCCTCTGTCTTCTTAGTTTGAAGAAGCCTTCATCCACCTAGGACTTTCAAAATCAGCCACTATCATCATAGCACAATGGTAGTACAAAGATGAGCAGAGGCACCACATTTGTTTTCATACATGTAGTCACATTCTTCCAAGTTCCCCATTTCCTGCTCTTTCCACTTCCTTTATCTTTTGCAACTCCTCCTGAGCCTGGCAATTAAACTAGCTTATGGTGTGAATATCAGCAGTTCTTTTTAAACCCTGCGATGGAACAAATAGGTGAACAGAAGTTTCTTTTGAGTGAGTGATGCAGAACTACAAAAAACTTGTAATGGCTTAAACGTCCAAGGCCAGCAGAAGCAAGCTAATGCCCCTGCAACACCCTGAGGAGCAATGCTTTTTACTGTTAACCTGTGGGACACAGCAGCACTGACGTTCCCAAGGCACAGTCTGGGGGGAGGGATCACAGCCGGCTCCCTGAAAGAGCAGAAACTTTATGGACACATAAGGATAGGAAGAAAAGGTAAATGGAAACTACTGCTTCAGTAAAAAGGTAAGTATTTCTTACAAAAAAGCTGTACACAACGTATACACAGCTCTTACAGATACACATAAGCAAAAAGATCATCTGCTATAGCTTTGTAAAGCTATTGATAGTGAAGCAATCAGAGGACAGCTCTGAACTGGCCAGGCTGGAGAGGCTTGGAGACCACAAATGCAGCCTCAGGCCTGCATATAGGACACAGGCAGGCACCCTTGTGCACAGGCACACACACTTGCACACACACATGCACATACACACATGTGTGCACACACACACATGCACACTCGCCCCAGGCTGTCCTCACTTGCCCTGCCACCAGCTCCTGCAGCCCCAAGCCCCCATTACCCCACACCCCACAGGGCCCCTGAGCCAAGGCTCAGCCCCCGGGGCTCCCCAGCAGGACCTACCGCCGAGCAGCCAGGCCACACGCACAGTGCCCCGCTGAGCACGGCCACGCTTGTCTCACCCGCTCCGTACCCGGTCCCTGGCACACAAAACCTGGGTCCCAAAACCCTGGCTGTGCTCGGTTTGGCTCGGCTCAGCCCAACACAGCTTGGCTTACCTCAGGCACTTCCTGCAAAATTTGCAGGCGAGCTGCGCTGCCGGGGCGGGACGAGCCGGAGGAGGTGCCAGATGCAGCAAGCGGCTCTGGGGAACCAGGCCTAGGTGTCCCGCTGTCAAGAAAATGTCACAAAATGAGATTTTCCTAACACCACCACGGCCTTGGCACCCCAGCCGGTCCTGGTGCAGCTCCCCTCCCCTCAGACATGAGTTCAGGCTGCAGGGAATGGGAGGCACAGCCAGCTCCTGGTGTTGTATTCATTCACTACAAATTCAGGGAGAGAAATGTAGCGGGAGTGGGGGCTGCAAGCCTGGAAGGGCACATGGCTGGGTGCTGCAGAGCCAGCCCTCGGTCCACTCAGAGCCACGGGGCTCTACAACGGCTGGGCCTTTGCTGCCCCATGCACTCCAGAAGGGCACGTGCCTTCAGCGAGCTGTCTGGCAACAAGGGACGCCATTTGGTCTAACACTGCATCCTGGTGAGGCCCCACAGCATTTGTGCTGCTCTCCATTTCACTCAGAAGGCCAAAGCCAGGTTTTTCTGTAATGGTGAGTTTCCAGCTGGTGCCGTGATGCTGTGGCAGGGCACTGCTGCCACGTAAATGCCCCGGGAGAAGGGCCCCATGCTCAAAGCTGAACACAAGCTGCACAGGGCCCTCACAGAAATCTGTCTTCCCATGGGGGAGTAAACAATAACCACTGACTGCTTCTCTGAAGCACTTCCTCAGTTATAAAACTGGGAGCCTGGTTGTTCTCTAGCAGCACCAGTTACCAGAAAAGTGGAGAGTGCTCTCACCTGCACATGGGGTTTCTGGGGAGCCTCCAGGGCGGCAAGCCAAGGTCAAGCAAAGCCTCCTCACAACCCTGCTGCCGCAGCAGTTCTGGTTTATTTGGGTCCAGTGGATTTTGGCACAGTATTAACTTTCAACTTTTATTTATTTCCCTAATCCAGGAAGAAATCAAGCAACGCAAGCACGGGCAGTAACTCCCGTAATCCCACGGCAAGACCTTGCAGCAGGACTATTAACTCCCGGCCTCCCTCGAACAACAGAGCAGGCCGCCCAGTCCCTCCTGTGGGGAGCTTCTCCTCAGCGGAGAGGGCCTGCGCTTCCTGGGAGGCCACGCCAACCGCGCCAGGGCAGGGCACGGCGGCTGGAGTCACCCGGCCCACGCGGGTGCCGCAATTTGGAGGGAAAATAAACAAACTAAACACAGAAAATTAGTTGCTGAGGCAGATCCCCCGCCCCGGGACGCGCTGGACAGCCCCGCTCTGCGTATACACCGCTGAGAAGGAGAAAACGACAGCAGCACAGCTCTCATCTCCCTATTGGGCTGCCCGCCCCGCCGGCCTGGCCCAATGGCAGCGCGCGTTGTTGGGGGGTGACGGGAAGAAGACGTTGTCGAGGTACCACCCCTTCCCTTTCGCTGCCGGGCTGTGGTCGCGAGCGCACGTTCTAGGCCCGTCTTCCCCGCCGCAACCTCCTCCCAGGTAAGCGCGCGGCGGTCCCTTCTCCCCCA
>VYZV01014089.1:118362-155377 GCA_013401275.1 Pandion haliaetus | reverse complement strand
CTGTAACCAAAAAAAAAAAAAAGACTGTATCCTGCTCTTCATGGGACACAGATCATGCAAAGGTGCTCTTCATACTGAATGGCTGTTCTGGGTGTATCTGAACTGATAGGACATCAGTCACCTTGATCTGAACAAAAAGAAACTATTTTCTGAGGAGAATGGTATTTTTGGAGAACTGAAACTGATCTCTGGCATGCCCAGAAGAACACATCAGCTTGGGAGGACAGTAAATTTTGCTTTTATAAAATATCTTCTGCTAGGAGATTGTTGTGGAAGGCAACTTACCCTGACTTCTACAGCAGTCCTGGCTATCACCATAAGTAGACAGAGTACAGGTAGCACATGTGATGATCTTCCCATGCCAAGTCTTCACAGGCAGTGTCAAAAAGAGGTGTCCTGGAGCAGTCTATATACTGTGAAGCTTTTCTAACATAGTTATTTGGAGGGGGGGAAGTGCTAGCTGATAGAGCTATGTTGGTTATGTGTCACTGGATAAAGCATGGCAAGTACTTCTGAGGGGAGAGAAGGGTGAAATCCAAGTAGGAAAAACTTACCTCCCTGTGGTGTACTAAGAGAAAACGCCCATTACTTCACAGCAGCCAAGGGAGCAAGCAGTTGAAAGAACTTCAGACCTCAAAATGTCTGTGATTTGAGCAACTAACCCTTGCTGCCCTTCTGTGCCTGCCGCAAGAGTTACAGGATGTAACAGTGCCAATACATTTCATCTACTTTGTCTCTTAAGTCCTAACATGGTGATCTTTGTGGTAGTGATGAAAACTGCTCACGTTCACTCTAGTTCTCCAGCAAGACTTGAAATGGCTGTGGTTTGGCACTGGAAGGGGTGCAGGTATACCTGTGTTTCTTTCCTTGCTGATTTTTCCATTTCAGATCACTGAAAGAGAGTGATTCTTGGATGTGGTTTTACTGAGAGGTAACTCCTGCCACCCTGCAATATTGCCTTGCTTGGCTGCTGCAAGAGCCAAGTCAATGTTTACACAGGAAGGAACTGCCCTGTCACACCACTCAGCAGGGTTTTTCCATGCACAAAGGAATTTGTGCACTGAGCTATTCTGTGAGTTTTGCTGTGCCCGGGCCTGTGGGATGAGACTGAAACCTGTGGTGCCAGCTGCTGGCTGCTGTGATGAGGGGAGGACTACTACTTTCTTCCCCTTATTTATCTCTATCTTGTCCCATGACCCTGAGTTATGGACCTGATCCTGTGTTGGGTGTCCTCTTGTCACCTTAAATTCCTTACTGGAAGTGCATCATTTTGATGAAAACTCTTGCTCAATCTGCTTTGTGAAAGAGAAGGACAGCTCATTTGGTAAACTGTTTAGAGAAGAACCTTTTGCAGGCAGCTCTTAGTGAAAGCACTGAAAATACAGTATTTGTTACACTGCCACAGGGAGCCAATGTGTTTTATCTAACTACCATGTAGGTATTCCTTGTGAAGGTGAGTGGACAGGTCTACTCCGAGATTTCACACACATTTTACAGAATTTGCTAAAACCTGTGCATGGTGAACATTTCCAAATGCAAAATCAAAGCATTTTAAGCTTTCTTTCCCTGTGCCTATTTATGAAGCCATTGTCACCTGGTGGCTTTGTACATGAGCAGTGATGTGCCTGGAAGACTGCTGCGGACTTGTTCGGTGCTTTGGACGGAGCTCACCGCCGTGTTCTGCTGATCTCAATGAGCTTCAGCTATTTAAGGAGTTGGGATCCCTGCTCCTGCTCTGTGGACACTGTTCTGAATTTTCAGGTGTCACTGATGCCTTTTCAGACTTGGCAATGATTTCCAAGGGCAAGGGTAGCGATGGGGTGGATGTGTTGTATTCCGTGATGCTCTCAGAGAAAATGAGCACCTGCAAAACACTTGGAGCAGTGGCCTAGTCTGTCCCTTTGCAGAATCAATTTTAGCTAGAACAGATTTTTCCTGAATTCATAAAGAAAGGCTCAAAGGCATTGAAGGGAAAGGAAAGGATAGCCTTGTGCTTGGAGATTACAGTGGTAACTGATCATTACTAAATTGATGGTAGGGAAGAGTGATTTAATCATAGGCTTGACATTGAATTACGTGAGCTTTCCTCACTGGGACACAAATGCTGCGCCATCTCAAACCAGCTCTGACTGAAAATCATTCCTGACAAACACCATGGGGCAGGGAGAGTGACATGACATCTTCGCTACTTGGAAAGCAGGGACAATGTCCTGGACACTACTGGAAAATAATAAGCAATGGCTCCCTTGGGGCCACTGTGAAATTAACTGGTTTCACTCTTACTACTAAGGCCTAGTTTTGCAAGCTGCTGCATGTGGGCAGCCCTGCTGAACTCAGTAGGTTTGACTCACATGGGGCAGAGACATCTATTAGCTTTCCTAGAAGGAAAATTCAGTCCAAAGAGAGCAGGACAAAGGGACTGCTCCATTGCCTCAGGAGATGCTCCTATGAAGCAAGTCCCAAGTCTTTGCCATAGAATTGTCCGATACACGCAAACATCACAGGAAAGAAAAAGACATCAAAGTCAGGCTTTCCAGCAATGTTAACAGCACTTGTGTTGGGCTTCGTGACCTGTGCCCCGCTCTGGCTGACTACAGGCAACAATACTAGAGTAACATGCTGAAGACAACAGTGTAACAGACTGCTGCTCAGCTTCCCCTTAAAATTAATTCCCATTGGCTATCAACGACCAAGGTCTTCCCTGAAAAAAACAACAGAGGTTATTTGATTGATTGTTATTATCTCATATGTACTAACTGCTCACCATTCATTAGACTGGAAAACAAATGCAACAAAGGGAGATTGCATGAGAAGCTGTCTCAATGGCATTGCAACATGTAAGGGCACAGATGAACTTGCAGTATTCTGATAGGACTTTGATATGCATGAAAAACTGCCATGTAAATCTTGCTGACCTGGCTTACTGCAGGATTATGAGCAATTGCAGGATTATGGCAGTACTTTCTTATTGAGAAGAAAAAGATTAGTTTTGGGGGATAATTTATTTCTGAGAAAAAAACAGTTATTGCCAGCCTGCTAGTGCCAGTACCGAGGTGGCACTCTGCAAAAGATTACAGTTCACATGGTTTATTTCATTAACCTGTTTCAACAGGGCAGCATTAACTTCCTCAAACAGGTAACTTTGAGGGCCAAGGCAGAGTGATATAAACAACTCAGGATGAGCTTGCTGTTGAGAAATTGAGTGAAACTAACCCCTGCATCGTCGCAGCATTGTTGTTTCTATTTTCCAGACCTAGTAGGAACCTTAAGGTTTGTGAAATGCTGAAAAAAAGAGGAAGCAGCATTGGCTGGAGAATGAAGCCATTCTTGCGGTTACAAGTGTTAGGGAGGTATCTGCAAACAAGGTTCAGTATTCAGTTTGACCACAGATTTCTGCTAAAGTCACAGGCCATTGACTAGTTCTTCTGCAGTACGATCCTTGTTCTAGAAAACGCAAGACACAAGGCTTTCTTTGTGTTTGGCTACATGGAAATACCTTTCTGTGTCACCAGAAGCATAGGGTGAAAGCACTATGATCAATTCTCTTGGTGTCAAGGGCCTTTAAGAGGGTCAAGGCTCAGGTGTGCCAACACTCACCTCTTCAGGTGAAGGAGATGAGGGCTGACAATGGTTATGTAACCACATCAAACTTAAGGGAGGAAGAAAATTACAAAAGCAAGTAGAGGTATAAGTGGAAGAGAAAGAAGGGTAGGTATAGGCCATAAATGGAAGACTTGAGATTAACTGGGGTTAATTCTTTAGGTGCTTCAGGATGGTACTAGTGTGTATCAAGAGTAGTTCCTGGCAGCTAGGTGAGGTGGTAGGCTCCAGGGTAGGACCTAGAAGAAAGATAAGGCTTGACTCCTGCCTGTCTGATGGAAGGAAAGTGCAAATGTTTAACGAAAAAGCACTCTGTAGGGGCTGGAGTATGAGGCCTAACTTGAGCTCAAATATTTTATTTATATAAGGGTTACTTGCTGAGTTTGGTTGCTTCAGTCAGCTGTCTGTGAGGCAGCAGAGAAATGTTCTTATAACCTGGATGGCCCCTCTGTGGGGAGGGTACTAGACTCCCTCATATCCTGTGAAAGGACATTTGGAGAGGAAGGAACAGGAGAGGGGCTACTTGGATGACTGCCACTAACATAACTGGTGAAATTCCTGTAGGGAGGAAGGCCTAGCTTTGCTTAGTCTGAGAGCTGTTAAGGACAGGTATAACAGTGTCCCAAATGAGAAACTTCTGACCAGTTATAAAAAAACTAATGCAAATAGATTTATGCCAAGAAGTATTAAGCTTTTTTTTTTTTTTTTTTTTAAACTTTGGTAGAAAGTGCTTTTGCCCCATGTTGATTCTATTAAAAAACTACTTGGGTTTTTTCTTTTGTATTCCCCAAATCTCCCTCCTGCTCATCTTGCTTCGAGTTGAACAGCTGCTTCTCTTGCTATGCTGATCCTTTTGATGTCTATGTAAACTTTCACACTTATCTAACTGTTTGAATGACTAGTCTGTATTGTTTACGACAAGAGGATCTTTCCAGCTTCTGAAATCTATTTTGATCTAATACCCTCTCACCGAGTGCTGCTCTGTGGTGGGTTGATACGCCGTGGGCTTGCCTGTCCCAAGAGCTTCTGCAGAAGGACTGCTGAAAGTTGGGGTTGCCCTGACCAAAGGTAAGTGTTTTGGTGAGCTTAGAGGCATGTAGAGAAAACTGTTAAGAGAAGGTTAGCAAAGGTAAGCAACTGGGTGTGTTTGGGTGAGTTTAGAGGCAAAAAAAGCTATTGAGAGAGAGGAGTTGCCTTTCTCCCAGTTCTTGGGCCGTGTCTGTGCTAAGCCTTGCTCCCCCTGGCTGCCCAGCTGTTTATGAAAGGGGAAAGCTTTTCCCTTCCTCTCTCGTTTCTTGCCCACCTCCCGAAAAACAAAGGACTCTACTTGCAGGAAACACCAAGAACTTGGGAGCAGAGGCCTTAAAGAAACAGCATGGTTTGTGGGGGGAAGACAGGCTGCTGCCCCAGTACACGGCAAGGCTTGGGGTGCTTGTGAGGAGCCGCAACCCTCTCCTTTCCCCCTCGCTCCTCGAAGGAACGGGCTTAGCCTCTGCCGCTTAAGGGAGGAGGCGGTGGTACGGCTGCCGTGCTTCAACGAGCGGTGAATAATCGCAATGCCCACGGGGGCCGGCCTCCCTGGGCTGAGAGAGAGCGGGTCACCGGAGGAAGGGTTGGAAGGAGGGGCCGGGAACTTGCCGGCCGAGGGCGGGCCCCAACGCCGGGGCCGCCCCATATAAGCTCGGCGGCTGCCAACAGCAACCCAGCGGCAAATCTCACCGTGCTAGCGACTGCCTCCTTCCGCAGCAGCGTCTCCCGACTCTCTTCCTCCGTCCCGCCCGCTCCGGGGCGGTGTGATGTGAGAAGAGCTCCGCGGCTTCCTCTCCTTCCCCCCGCAACCCCAGCTTTCAGCGGGGCACGGAAGCCATGTTCCCCCCGGACTCCACCTGGAATATCTCCTTCGCCGGCTGCGGCTTCCTGGGTGTCTACCACGTTGGGGTAGCCAGCTGCCTGCAGGAACATGCCCCCTTCCTCGTCGCCAACGCCAGGAAGGTCTACGGCGCCTCAGCCGGGGCGCTCACCGCCACAGCCCTCGTCAGCGGCGCCTGCCTCGGTAAGCGCGGGGCGGGCGAGGAGCTCTCGGTGCCGCCGGCGCTGTCACAGCGAGGCCAGCCGGCTGCCACAGCCGAGCGCTCCTTCGAGTCTTGCCTTCGTTGTGAGGAATTCTCTTTAATTACGGCAGCAGCGGGGGGAATGGTGGTGGAAATAGCGCTCTGCCCTCCTCCTTCCTAACTGCGTGCAGCGCTTTGTTTTTAAGGCCTTTACCTCAGTATTCACACCCGGTCCCTCGCAGGTGGCGTCCGAAGGGGTCTTGGAGGCACCTCGGCCCCGATAGGCCGTGAAGAACACGTCCAAAATGGGCACCTGACCCCCGTGGGATGGAGGGTGGGTGAGTGGGTGCTGCTGTGCCCCGCAGCGCAGGTGTCTGCAGAGGGGACTGCTGCCCCACGTCAAGAAGGTATTAAGTCTTGGTTTTGATCCCCACCATAGTAATGTGGACGTGTGGGGGTTTGGTTCATGGGTTTGGCTTGCTTGAATGTGGGGCTGTTGGTGAGAAGAGGAGCTGACCTCTCGTCATGTGGGTGCCAGCTATTAGTGGCTATGAATGGGAGGTGAAGCGGCTGGAGATGTCAAGCAGGGTGTTGCATGTACAGATTAGAGTTGAACTCTGAGTAACTAGGAAATCTCTCTTTATTCTTTCTTAGTGTCTTTATTTCTGGAAGAGGGTTATTCCTTCGGGTGTAGGGCACTGGGGAATTTCTTGACCTCTGCAAGAGCTAGATTACCAGTTTAGCTAGATATTATCTCTGTTTTCAAGTTACAGAAGAAACCTTAAAAAATTATTTCTGAAGCAGGCACACAAGGTAGTCTGTCCCTGGTTAGGGCATGTCTGGGGAACAGCTGAAGGGAATGGTGTGTGGTGCCTCCTGGTTTTTTGCTGTTTTGAAGTTTAGCTGTTTTGCATATGGGGAAAAGTAAACAAACACATGCTAGAGTCTGTACTTGGAAGCTTTTATTTTATTTTGAGAAAAAAATGCAGAAAAGTATCTTAAACTTGGAAGGGGAATGCGGTGTGAGAGAATCAGGTATATTTGTTTAGTCTCAGAGAATTACAAGCCTCTCCTAGAGCCAAGTGAAACCAGAGCTGTTTACTGCTTGAACTTTTCTCACCTTGATCACAGGTGTCTTTCCACAGCACTCCCTGTTCTTTGGGGAGAGGTAGAGTTTTGAGATGTGGCCTTCATTTAGCAAAAGTTAGCTTTTTCTGTGTGGTTTGGTCTGAAGTTTCTCCCTCCTTAGCATTTTGTTTACAGAAATGCCCAACGAATTGGAACTGTTGCTTCTGGAGCTTGATGGGAAGCTCTTAACAGCTGTTCAAACCCCAGTCTGGGATGATAAAGGCTGTAGTCATGGCATGGTGCCAGCTTTTATTGTGGACAAGGGAAAAGGCCTCCTTTAATCCCTTTTCCTGCAGGCATCCATTTGCTGATAGCTTCCAGGGATGTGGTTGCTTTACTTGCTGTTGATTCTGTTGGAAGAGGTGGCTGCCCAGTTAGTTCCCTAACTTGGGTGGTCCCTGTGCCACTCAGAGGTGTGGCATGAACATGAGACAGGCTGGCAGTAGTGCCCAAATCCTTTGCCTTGCTCAGATGCCATTATAGTGCTGAGCAAGTCTGTTACCATGTCTACCTTGTTCTTGCTGTTTATATGTCCTGAGCATCGACAGTGTGCTAGGTGTTGCCCTCAGGCAGTTACCCAGCCTGGTAGAGAGCTTTCTGTGAATCAGGATTAGAATAGGTTTTCCTGCTCGCTATGAGGTACAAGGGGAGGCATGATAAAGAGGATTGAGTTAGGGGCCACCTTCTAGGCAGCATTCACCTCCCTCCTGAAAGAGGGCAAACCATGCTGTTGAAAGCCAGCCAGGGCTTGGATCCTGGGTGTTCAAATTCTGTCTGAAGCCTGACCTTTCTGAGAGTTTTCTTTTGACTCTGCTTGTGTGGCTGGCATATATATATCTTCGGTAGAAAGCAGCTCTAAGGCAACAGAGCTGACTCCTGGAAGTAAAAGCAAATGGGGTGCTTGGTTCGGGCATGGTATCACTGTACTTTGTTCCTGTTGTAAACTCTCCTGACAGTGCAGATTCCAGGCTGAGGTCCAGGGTTTAGAATGAAATCATAAGGAAGAAGGGGACAGTGGCAGAAGGTAAAGCTGTTCATCGTAGTACAGGCTGTTGTAGGATACCAAGTATCTGTGTTTGCTGTGCAGCTGGTTTCTGTCTGAGAGCAGTTGTAATAGCCCATGGGCTTTGAAGCTTATGGCAACTGCCACCTGGGGCTGTCTGTTGCCCTGTCCATCAAATTGGAATGCTAAATAGTGTCTCTTGGATGATAAGCAGAGTGGAATTTTGCAGAAGCCTTGTTTATTTGGCTGTGTATAGATAAGGCTAGTGCCTTCATGCATCTGTACGTGGCTTTGAACTCAATGAGGCTCTACTGTGCAAAGATAAATACTTCCTGGGGAGGAGTGGAAAAACCTCTTCCTTTGGGGGTTTTTCTTTGGTTCTGATCCTTTGAGACCCTGATTGGAGAGAACAGAAATTTTCTTGGACTTCAGAGTGTAAGATCCCACTTAGTGGTTTCCTTTCCAGCTTTTTCCTTCTGGCCTTTGCATCTGTTCAGCTTGCCTCTGAGCTGATCCTGCCTTCTCCCTGAACTAAGACCACACTGTCATCACTTGTATATGGCAGTAAGGCTTCACTGTGAGCTAACACCGAACTAAAAGCCCTGACCAAATTATATGCAGCCTTGAGAGCTCACTGTGGGCTTCAAAGGTGCATTTCAGAACACCAAATTAAAACAACACTGGTCATGCATATTAGCTAGGCAGAGGACCTGATTTATAAGAGGCCAGGAGGTATTTATGGTCTAATATAACCTCACCTAGCTCTTGTTAAGCACTTTACCATTAAGGTGTAAGGATCTTGGATTTGTTCTCCAGGGCTGCAACAGTGGTATTATCCTGCATCTGAGGTGCTCTCTCCAGCTTTGAGGTTCTTCTGCTCACTGGCATGAAAAAGCATTGCTATTATTCCACTAGAATAATCTGTATGGCTGTCACGGTGCATTGGGCAAGGTCTTGCATGTTTACAAGTTACTTGATTGTGCATACTGCAGTGTTGTAGCATGAATCAGTTCTTGTCCTGAGGGTTTCCTGGGAAATGGCCTTCTGTCACGCCTGTGTCTTCTCTTGGGGCTGTTGGAGTCCAGCACACCAGGAAAAGCATCTTTATATGCCAAGCAAGTGAAAAGTCCTTTTGTGCTGGCTTTGCAGTCTCTTCCTTATGTGTACCTCAAATCCTGCAGCTTTTCACAAACTCCAGGCCTGGAGCTCTGAGGGTGCTTACCTGTCTGAATAAATCTTTAAGTCACTGGCCTGGATGAGTAAAACTGGCTTATGTAACATGACGACACTGTCCTTTTTTAGTCACAAGTAACGCTAAAATGCAGCTACTATTGGATTCTTAAATCTTAAATACAGAGTAGGGGATATTTTTAAGGATCTTGAATTGCCTTACTCTAGTCGGCTGTATGGGATTTGCTGTGCCAGCTTTGGAAGTGTAGCAGCCTGGATGTATGATGGCATGTGAACCTGTAATCACTGAAAAACTGTTTTTGAGCTGATGCTAAGGTCCTGGACTATGCTTTTGTGACTCATAGTTAACCGACAGCATCTCAATTGTCTGTGTAGCATGTGAGTATTTTCTTATACAGCTTTCATCTGAGGGTGGGTTGGAATTACTGAATTGCTGCTTTTTTTGGGGGATGAGGTGGGCTCTGCTGTCAGAGGCAAAGCTGGCTGTCAAACCCCCATCTATGGAAGTTAGCTGTTCTCCTAAAGCATGACAATGTCAGCAGAAAATGATAAAGCAAGCTGAGGGGATGCTTCTAGTACTAAGAATACAGAAAGGAGGCCATATACCTGCTAGATTGAGTAGCATTTGGGGTGTTCACTGGAGAGCTCTTCTTGGTTGTTTACAGGATTTATTTATTTATTAGTAGTATCTTAGCCAGGACTCTCTCAGGCTCGACCTGAGATGAAGTAACAGTTATTTGACATTCAGGTTTCCTTGTCAGCTGTCACCATGTGACCACCAGGAAATACGCTGCTGAACTGTACCGACTTCTTCCATTGAGTAGCAGGAGGGAAAAAAAACCCAACCAACCAAAGAAACCCTCTCTTACCTTTTGAAATTGAGATAATGAACGATAGCAGCATCTTAAATGTGCTCCTGAAATTTGATTATGTGCATGCAAAGGCTTAAGGCTGGTCACAGAGATTATTTTCTCTGTGTGTGTGGAGTCTAAGATCAAATCCCAGATTCAGAGAGGGAAATAAATCAGCTTAGTCTCTATGGAGTACTCAGAGCAATGCCAGTTTATGTTGGCCAAAGCATGAATCATGAAGCTTATCCTAGGGCAAGTATGTATGATGCTGTCTTGTGTGGATGTGTGAAGAGATCTGTAGATCTCCCCAGGTACACGAAGGAAAGCTTCATAGCATCTGCAGCCTCTCAAAACTTGAGTCCCTCCCTGCACAGGAGGTTGTAATTTTTATCTCCTGCAGAGGCCCTAGCTGTGGAAAAAGTTGCTGAGCTCAGTGGGCCCAGCCCAGTCAATGGAAGGAGAGGCACCCTTATCTACATACATGGAGATGTGGATGTAATTCATGGGGCACCTCCAGGCACTCCCAGGAAGCGGTAAAGCTGCTGCTTCTTCCTCTGGTGGAAAAGAGGTGGGTGGGGGAATGTTCTGTGCTGACATAGTTGGAAATGTTCGCTGACTTGGTGGAGAAGCTGCTGCGCCTGGATGAAGGCCATCAGCAGTTACAGGGCTGCAGGCTGAGGTGTCCGCATGAGTAAGCTGGCAGCCAAGCAGCCAGAGCACCCTGCAGTACCTTTTGCTGGGAGGGAAAGAGCTTGTTCCTGCTGTCTGCCTGGCTCTAATAAGGAAGTTCCTATGAGGAAAGGTGCTCTTGCAGGCATCTTGTTGGATGAGTGCAAGGGAAGCCAAGTAGTTGCTTTTAGTGAAAAACATAGTCATAACAATGCATGTGTTTATTCTTTTGTCACCCCACATAGACAGTAGGTGTGCAGAGCAGCTTGGTGCCCAGCCTTGCTCTGTCAGCCACAACAGCAGCTGTGCAGTGTCAGTGGCAGCAGCACAAGGTGGTCTTTGCATGGTCATTCTTCTGACCCATAATTCAACATCTCTCTTGAACTTGTAACATGTCCAGGCTGTTCCACATCTTTCTGCCTCTTATCTCCCAAAACTGTTCAAGGCACCTCCAAGTCCTCCCTATAAAATATGAGAAGCTGTTGTGTGTTCTTCAGGGTCCTATGTCTGGTTATTGATTATGTTTGGAAGTTAAGTTTAGTCCTGATAAATCAAAAACCTTCCTCAGGTTCCTTCCAGTTCCAAACTCCCGCTGCTGTAGTGGTTACAGCAGCTCTGCCTACATGTCCAGTAGCTGATGGTGTTTGTTTCCTGTCTGTTAGAGGGCCGTGCTGCCTTCCAGCACAGTGGGCTTGAGTGACTGTAGTCCGATGCTAGCCCCCTCCCTGCTTGCTCTGGGTTTCTCCACGTTTCCCTTTGTGCCCTCCATGAAGCAGCGATGAAGTGTTCACTGGCTTGGCTGGAGAGGATTTTCAACTCTGTGCTTGCTTTGTACTGTGCTTGAAGAAGACCATGCAAGGCCTGGAGGAATGGTAATTTGGTCAGCATTCCTTCTTTCCAGAGCTGGGAATGGATAAGCCTCTTAATTCCAGGGCCTTTGCAAAAGCTCAGAAATCTCCTACTCCAAGGAGCAGTGTGAACAGGTGACTCCTGTCCACCTTGCTCTCCATGAGGCAAGCCCTGCTGCTGGGTGGATTCCAAACTGGCCACCACTTTCTCATTGAATCCTCTGCACTTCTCCCCTTCGTTGTCCAGTTCTAATACTTGGCCTCTTTCTTTCTGCTAAGTGTTCCTGGGACTTGAGGTGAAAGTCAGGGTGTGCCTTCAAGAGTCTGGCAGTTGAGGGAGCCCATGTATATGTATTTGCCTTGGGCTGTCTTCCTTGTCAAGCAGCCATAAGGCACCAGAGAGAGTAAGAGCTGGTGAAAAGGAGGGGTAGAGGAAATGACTCCATGCAGAAGACCGGAAATAAGTCTATGTCCTTGGGAAAAGGTAGAATGTGGCCCGGAAGTTATATGGTCTGGGGCAGTAGAAAATCCCTTCCAAGGAGTGCATAGAGGGAAGGAATCGGTGAGCCTGGGATTCTGGAGATTGTTGTAGCTCAGCCTGTTGAAGCTACAAAGGCAGAAGTAAGGGAGGAGAGAGTTTGACACTTGTGATGCAATAGCTGCTCGTGATAGGCCTGATCCTGTCCCTGGGGTTGTGCTGATCCGCAGTACAGTGTGTCTGGGAGGGCTGCCTTTGGTGTTCTGGAGCAAGGGACTCTCCCCAGCTGAAGGGCTCAGAACAAGCCAAGCTCCATGCGATCCCAGTGGTGATGAGTCTGGGTGGGTGGGGTGCACTTTGTTATTGGTGCTTGGGACGTGTCAGGTGTGGAAGCTGGTAGTTTTACTAGAACACAGGGCTTTGTGCTGCCCTGTGGCACTTGCCCAGACCTGAAATTGTGGTGCTTTCTGATACAGATAAAGGCCAAATCTACATTGATGGCTTCTGTCTGACAAATCCTCTGGAATCAGCAAGCTTTGTGAAATGTCTTCTGCAGCTGTTGCCCAGGCTTTTGGCTATACTGTGCCCGGAGGATTTCTTCTGAGAATCAACCATTCTCTTCCTCTTCATACATTGCAGTTTATTTGGATGGATACTGGTTTTGGAAGCCTTTTGGGTTAGGATTTAAAGGATTGAGATTGTCTAGTGTAGTATCCTGAAGTAGGGGAGGTGGCATCTGAGGGTCTAAATGAATTGGGGACCCCTTTACATATGTTAATGATAAGAGCTGCTCTTGCCAGTTTCATTGAACACTGCTGATTCAGGGCTGGGCCTGGCAAAAAAGTTTTTCCAGTGTATCATGGAGGCAGGTTGTGGATTCAGGCTACCATAGTCATGTCATGCATGAAGAAAGTTAGAGCCCTGTTCTTCACAGTGTGCTGTAAGCACAGGGGAAGTTATACTGATTTATCTAGCCTAGTGTTCTTATATAGCGGGATTGGTAAAAACTTATTTATGGGAACAAACTAACCATTTAACTACTAGCCATAGTTCATTCTGTGTGTGTGAGCTTCAGGTGGACATTGCTACATCTGTCTTGCTGCTCTCCTTGCTTGTGCACTGCTCAGCCTTGTGGGAAGGGTTGAGCAGAGGCTTTTCCCTTGCAGGGGTCTGTGCAACCCTCTGTGAGTATCTCCTGACCTGCTCACATGGTTGTTTTCAGAACCCCAGTCATCTTGATGCCTGGGAGTTGTGGCTCAGGGACCACTGTTGATGTCTGTGGAAGAAAGGTAACATCAGTGTCTAGGTATTCTTGTCATGTCTCCCAAGGAATGAACACTGCCTTGTAGTCTGCCTGAAGATGCATCCCAGATAAGCCGCTTCATCAAAATGAGATTCCTTTGAGAGCAAAATGCCCCTGCCTCTCTTCTGAGGACTACTTTGGAATGAAGCTTCTCATTCTTACTTCCTTGCTGGAGCCTGCTCTGCTCATGCCATGGCTAGTGGGGAAGAGTTCAGGGGTGTAAGGTGACTCCTGGCATGCCTGTGTGAGATGGAAGGGCAAAGTGGGCACAGCAAGCAGTGTGCTCGCAGGTGCACAGGGAGGTGCTTGGTATGGATTTGAGCAGTTGGCTAGCTGTGCAAGCATGAGGGAGCTGGGCATGATGCAGGCTGAGGGCCAGTGGAGGACTTCAGGGCTATTCCTTTCGTTCTGTTCCAGGCCTTTAGCAGCCACACAAGTGTACAGTGGGAAAGGATGGGGAGAAAGGAGACTGGCTGCTCTTTTCTGTGTGATAGAGCCAGCCCTGTCTCTGGTAACATCTCTGGTGAACACAAAACGATCCCTGCCTGCAAGTATGCGGGAGAGCGTTCAGCAGGGGTTTGACTGAAAGCCACCAAAAGCTGTGTGTGGGCCTTGCTTTGGTGTTCAGAAGCCCGCTGAGGGTAAAGGCTATTGTGTGATAAAGCTGAAGGGGTGCTGGAGTAGCAGCTATTTCTTCAGGCTCTGGAAATAGAAATTATGACTGCTCACTCCACTTTTTGTCTTTGTGGATCTGTGGTGCAGGTGCCTGACAAAGGTATCTACTGTCCTGTAGCACTGTCTCTTTTTCCAAAGCATCTTACGTCTAGTGATACCTCCCCTGTGAAGTGAGAACAGTGCAGTCTTTCTCTAGGTTTGTGATGCCATTCTGCAAACTGACCCTCAGAAGTGAGTATGGAGTGTGTGTGGGTGAGACTTGATCCTTCTGCACTAGTTCAGAATAACAACCACTGGAGGCTTTTTGTGTTAGTGGTTTTCACTCGGATGAATAAAGCAAGAGTTGGATGTGGTTCCACTTCTGTCTCTGTGCAGGGCAGAGGAGAAAGGCAATTTCACATTATTACAACATGTTTTTTGGTCTGTTTATCCCCTCCGCTAGCTTTTTCTCGTGAGTACTTGCTTTTAAAAAAATTACCCCAAACCCAGCATTGCTCTGGGTCAGAGTGAGCAGCAGGGATCTGAGCTGCACCTTGTCTTACTCTGTGAATCCCCTTTTCTTGTCACCCCATGCAATTTGGGTTGCACTATAGCATTGACAGGGATTGATGGATGGATGAGGACAAGACATGGCTTTCAGTGCAGCTTGTCTGGGGTCCTGAGCAACTCTTCCTTTTCCTGTGCTGTTATACCATTTAATTTCTCTCTAATGCAATGAACAGAAATGCAGCATTAAGTCTCATATTAGGGAATTACAGTGGAGAAAGATGAGGCTAGTGGGGATTGCTGTTGTGGTTGTGACAATGATCCTGGCTGCCTGCCTGAACTGAGCTGCCTCTTGACCTTCCTATTGAGTGTTTTGCAGTAGCAGCTGTGGTGTTTTCTGATTTTTGTTGCAAAAATAAACATTCCTGTCCTCTGTTCTCTGACTTTTGTTGCAAAGATAACCCTTCCTGTCCTGGCCACAGAAACAAAGCGGGCCTCAGCTTGTAGAACATCAGTTGCCTGGTGAGGCTCTGGTGTGCCAACCCCACATTAAGTCTGGTGTAAAGGTTTAGGTTAGAGATGTAATCAAGCCTGGCGGCTCTTGAGCCTGTTCTCCAAAAGCCTTTTTGCTTCTGTACAAAGCAGAGCAACCTGCCTTAAGGTGAGATGTGCGGATGCACAATTCATGCCTCTTTGGCTTGCATGCGGGTCTTACCCTGTAGGTACCAGTGGGTGGACAGGCAGGCAACAGTCACTGTGGGCTGCCTGGTGAGCTGCTCTGTGCAAGAGCAAAAAAACTGGGGCAACTTAAAAACAGATCTCTTCCTTATGCTCCTCATATCCAGGACATGGCAATAGTTCTGGTTCATCTGTTAGCTGCTATCTAGAGCACACAAAATAACCATGTCTTTTGGCTCAGAGGGGGAAAATGGCTCCTTTTGGTTTGGGTTTATTTAAACAGCTGAAGTGACCAACAGCTTTTTTTGCCTTTTTCCCAAATTTTACTTGAAATAGAAAAGCAAACATTTTGGGGACAAAGAAATTAATAAGAGGGAGGCTTCTGGTTCTGAAGCAGTTGCAGGTGATCTGGATTTATTTAGCCCTCCTGCTGCAGGCTGTGTCTTGGCACTGTTTGTGTCTAGACTTTGCAATGCTCAGTACTGAGAATCTGAGCCAGAAAGTGTTGTGGGCTGAGCCCTTCATTCAGCATCTGCCTCTGGCTGCAAGAGCTGGCCTTACTTGAAAAGCGGTGTTTTCCTCTTGGTGTTTCCACCTGCCAGGTCAGAATAGGTGTTGCTTACCATAGTCTGATAGGGATCCCTAGGAGTTAGTCCAATACGGTGTGTATCAGTGCCCCTCACCTTGAACAAAGGGGGAGAAAGACCATTATTTACAGCTGATGGCCAGGCTTTTTAAGAAATGTCCTTTGCAAAATCATTTGCTTGTTGAGCTCTGGGGTTAAACCCTGCACAGAGTCCGTGTTGGGAAGGGTTACCTGCCATAAGGAACAGCTGGTCAAGCAGTAAGGCTGTCTGCAGACTGAGTGGGTGTGTGTTGTGTGGGGAGTTGTGTTTGCTACCTATGTATCACCAAAAAAAAAAAAGCTTGCTTCCTTTATCTCTTATCTGGAGCCAAGTCAGCTGAGCTGTTTCTTACCTGATGGCAAAATAATAGGAGAGAAGGATAGAGTGAAAACCTTAAAATAAATATAATTAAAATAAATATACCTCAGAATAACAAAAATTAGGGAAGTCCCAGAAGAACAGCTTGTTCTGGTACATGGAGTTTCTCAATATTACTGGCTTACAGGAAGGTGTGCACAGATGTGAAAAAATTGGTGCCTCTAAAGGCTCTACTGCCAGCTGCCATCCCCCAGCCTCAAATGTTTAAAAATGGGTGGGTTTTCTTTGTGTTAAACAGTGGGAGTTATACAACTTCTGGCAAGTGAGGGATAGGCATCCTTTCCACACTGAATGCTTTTAGGCATCTGTCCAGGATTTCACACCAAAATTAAAGAGCTGTTACCACCTGTGGGGTACACGTATCACCTGAAAATGGCTTATAAGGGCAGATCATAAGACCTTGCTCTCACTTTCTTTCCTGCTGGCATGAATTTGTCTTTGGGCCCCCCCTTTATCTGTCCTGCCTCACTGATAGGCATCTTGGGTCAGGTTCCCATACAGGACAAGTTGGCCTTTGTTCAGCTTAGGTCAGCTGAAGGTCTGTCTGGTTCTTGCTCTCTTGGGACAATGAGTGGAAACCAGGTTGCTTCAGTGTGAGTGTGGGAAGAGGAACAGAAGCCCAGCCAAGCAGTGGAGTCTTTCACAAACTGAGGTCACTGTGCACAAGAATTGGGGTTGTCCTTGGGTCACTGGCACATTGCTATGCACTGCTCCTTGGCGTGAACGTACAGGCACTTTCTGGCTACCTGTGAGGAAATATCCAGTAAAGTTCTCTGTTAATTATTTTCTAGATGCCAGATTGCAAACTTTTCTTTCAGTGCCTCTTGTTTACAGCTTTAAGTTTTTGGGCTGTTGACAGGACTGTGTTATAATTAGGACTGTATCATCTCCTGGGGAGGGCCAGGCAGGAGAAGCATGTGCATTGCTTACTCAATATTTCAGAGAAAGGCAGGTGTAGGAGTTGCATGTGCTGAGCTGCAGCAGCTTGGGGATTTGTGCCCAGGAAGAACATGGAACAGCTCTCCTGAAACCCATGCTCATCATTAGATACTGGCTTTTAGCTCTTTGATGGATGAGGTACAGCAACAGCTGAAATAGCAAGGGACAGCAACCAAGCTAAATTAACCTTGAGGGGGATCGTGCTGGTAAATTCCTTATGACTCATCGTATTCCTAAATCCAGATCTGGACTGGGATCTACCAATGGGAAACACAAGAACTCCAGTGATGCTCAGCAACCATCTGAGTTGAAAGTGAAGTGTGATGATTGTAGCTAGAGACTCTTGCAGGGACCATCTGTGCTGAGTATCACACAAACATCACTTGAACAGATAGCTAAGCAGAATTTAAGCAGCTCCAGAATGAGGTCCCTGGTTACGGTACACAGGAGCTGGCTCCTGTCCTGAAAATCTTGCAGTCAAAATAGCTTGGTCATGCCATTCCAAACTAAGAAAGCATTGGGTTCTGAAGGTGCTGGAGGAATGTCAAAAGCACCTGCACTTCCTTCTGTTAGCTGGCTTCCATTCAAAGCTTTTGGTATTGGTGTGTGTGGCCAGTCTGGAGCTGGATAATGGGACTGAGGAGAGAGAAGAGTGGTGCTTCCTGTGTTGCTGATGTGCAGGAAGGAGTCCATTGGAATTCTTGTCAGTGTTGAATGAGAAGCAGTTTTAGTGAGGATCTGCACAGTTCCCAGCCTGCCCCATTAGTCCAGGCGAGGTGTGGCATCTGCAATCTGGGGTGTGACCTCTCTGTCCATGCCTCCTACCAGCAGGGACAGGAGATGCTGTCCCTACATCCATCAACTATCTGTGCCATCCTCTGTTCTCCATCCCTGTTGGAGAGCCTTTCTTTTAAGCTTGCATCCTGTTTACTGCTGCACTAGCCAGGGAGCAGGAATGTCCCTGGCGCAGAGGGTGATCTTTGTGCTGATGTAGAGCTCTTCCAGAGGGAGCTGCAGGGTGAGCTGCAGTCACAGGAGCTGCTGGATGGAATGTCCAGAATGCCTGTCTCCCTCTTCAGCCTTCTCTGCTCCTATTTTTATTTGTGTCTTAGGCTTTTTTTTTTCCACTTGAAATACTTTATGAGTCAACTGTCCTTTTGCTGGCTGGCAAATGGATATCAGTGTGGTCTGACATCAACAGGAGAGCATCAGGGTGCCCTTGGTGCAAAAGCCCTGCTGCTGAAGATGCAGGTCTGAAGAGGCTTTTCTTCCCCACTCATCACCTCTCCTGCCATAGGGTGTTTAACCTTTGCGATGGTCCTCATCCTTATGCATTGCACAGGCTTGAAGTAGCCTTTCTGTTTCATCTCTGAGATCTTACCTGTGCTTAAGGGTCTTCCAAGCAGCCTGGCTAACATCAGTTTTAGGTGATTGATCTTCAGCTCTTCTCCTTTTCCAGAGGCAGAGTAGCAGCAGGCTGATGTGGCTGGAGGTGTTTGTATACAGTTATAAATAGCACATGCTGCTTGAATGCGCTTCAGGTTAGAGAAGGGTAGTTTAGGGGATGCAAGGCAGCAGAGACTTAGATACTGGGTTATTTTAGAGTAGAGCATGACTGCTGGGGGTGAAAGCCATTTTTTTAAGGGAACAATCGTGCCATGTCAATATGCTAATGTGAAGCTGGCTTGACATAGCTTAAAAATGAAATGTGAACTAGCAGCTGCATTCAGGTCTTTTCCCATGGGTAACAGTAACTTTCCCCTTGTAGCCACTGCAGAAGGATCATAGGATGAACCAGCAGAGGTGGAGCAGCTAGCCTCCCATGTCTGGCAAGGGACACATTGGGGTGTTCTCAGGACACAACTGTCTGATGCTCCTTTGCGTCATCACGGCTGAAATTCAGATAAGGATGATGGCCCTGCAGTACTCAGGTTCATGTATAACAACACCCACTGGGGCAGTGGTGGGGGCAGGGAAGAAGGGGGATATGGCTTTTCTAATGAAAATGGAATATTCCACATATTAATATAATTTTTAGAGAAATATTGACATAGAAAATCTGTATAGCAAGAAGCATTGAATTAATTGGTTGGTGGGAGGAGAATGAAATGTTTTCCCAGCAAGCAATACCAACTCTTAGGGATTGTCTCTGCCCCTTGGTACATACCTCAATAAGGGAAGAGGAACTTAATTTAGCTTTTTCATATGATCCTGTGTCCTGAATCACCAGATCCATCAAAAAACATGGGAAACTTTTCTGTGGACTGGAATTGGCACTGGACTAGTCCTAGTAATAATTGACAGCTTGTGGCTGACCCCTGTAGGACTCGTCTCTCCTGACCACCTCTCATTCAGCTGCTCCATCTGGCAGGCTGCGAGCAGAATTTGAGCTGGTTTTCCTGGAACAGCACTTCTGGTAGTAACAAAATTAAAACACTCTCACCTCTTCTCTCTCCTCCCAAATGTGTTTCCAAGAGGACTTGTCATCTGTCATGGAACTAGCTATGTAAACCTGAATCCTTTGGCTGAACTCTCAGCTAGCCTTATTTCCAGGAAAGCTGGTGGTGCTGCATATCACCCTGTGCCCCTCTCTTCCCACAGAACTGTTCTGCACTCAGCTTTGGTGCAAGTCAGCCAGCAAGTCCAACGGAATCACAGGTGCCCTTAAATTGAAATATCTCAGAAGCTCCTGTGTGTATGCATGTATGCACACATGTATTAAAAAACCCAAAAATAACAACAACAAACACCCAGAAGGTATTCAAAGAATGAAATTGCTAATGAGCAATAATTCTTATTTTGTTCTCTTGGCTGTGAAATGGTGATAGAGCAGGCAGCTGCAACTGAAGTCTCCCCTCAAATGCTGAGACAATCTTTCCTGGCATAGTTGGGACTTTGCTGTTTTGTTTTTCTTAAAAAACTTCTGGCTCACATTTTAGCTCAGTCACAAGCTCAATTTAATTGCAATTGTTTTCAGTACTGCTGTCAAATCTTCTGCACACTGAGATGCCAAGTCTGAAAGCATCATTCTCTAAGCACCATCTCATAGGTGACACACGCACACACCCACACACACCCGCAGCATGGCATTTGCACACAGGGTGAGTTGCAAACTCAACACCCACCCTCCTACTGTGTTTTTCAGCTAAGCCAGCAACTCCCTGCGATGTACTCAGTGCAGTGGAGTTTCCTAGGCTTGTGTGGCCAAGGTGCTGGGCTGGGATTCATATGGTTTTTGGCTCTGTTGCAGTTTCTTTGTGTGTCTTTCCTCCCCTTGTCAGATGTGAAAGCATCTTAGGGAAGGAACACTATGAGTGCTAATGTCATGGTGCTGATAAAGTGTAATTTCTGTGAGGCTGACTTCCTTCTTGTTGGGAAGGATGTTGAGCCATGTGGCTACTATCTGGAACAGGCTGGGCTCAATGGCTTACTGCTAATTGAGTAAGTAAGATCAGAATTAGACTGCTAAACATTGCTCTAGGACAGAGCAAAAGACTGGGATTATTGTGCTAAAAATTGCTTCAGAGAGGGGAACTTGGATTTTCTTCTAAGTTGCTACCTCACAGTGCCTAAAATCCTGACCCCAGAGCCTCTGGTCGTGTTCCAAGGGTCCGGTTCTGTGTGTACTTGAGCTACTGGTATTGATGGGTTTCCTAAGCACAGAATCGTGTTCCCAGGCTGTGTTGATGGGAAACATGTCACTGACACACATGTATTGCAAAAGAGTGGGATGTGTCAACATAGCATTGAGGGTGTTGTTGCTCTTGTCTCCATTATATTTGTTAACCTGGGTCTAACTTGGGTTCTTTCATTCTGCTGCCTCCTTTCTGCAATTGCAGGGCTGGGTGGGAGAGCAAAATGGAGGGATTTCCAGTTGGCTTGAACTGATAGTCTTTCATCTTTCTCCAGGAACTGAACTTCAGTTTGACTGGAGAGGAATCTTAATTTGTGAAAGCATGTCTCGTCTCTTCTGGTTTCTTTAATTCTTCCCCTCACATGCATATTCCCGATGCCCCTGGGAGTGTAGTGTTTGGCTGGTACTTAGAGGAACTGTTGTCTTGTATCTCACCATGGCTAGGAGATGCATACAGAAGCAGCAGGCAGTGTGTGCAAAGGGCAGCATGCTGGGCACTGAGGCTTTGGCTAGGCTTGATGTTTTTGTTTTGTTTTCTTCCATCCCCCCTTTCCCACTGGAGAGCTCTGATGTTCTTGCCAGATCAGGCTCCTAGTGACGGTGAGGTAATAGGCTTAGCAGATGCCTTCCCTTCTGTGCAGATGGGATGTCTTTTCTCCTCCATACCCAGCTGGGTCACTGTGTGAAAGGGTAAAGCGGGCATGTCTTCATGAGTCCTGCTTGCCATCAGGGCCTAGTTTAGTGCAATGGAATTGGACATGGAAGGGACAGGACACCAAAGACTCCGCAGGAGGCACTAAGTCACTGATTCCCTAATGGAGCATAGAGTTCGTCTTGCTCACCTGAGATGTGGCTGACATTCACAGCAGAACTGGGATCACTTAGGTGGAAAGCACGGACATTGATGTTTACTAGCACTTTTGTTTGCAGGCAGATGACTTTTTTTCCATGTCAGAAAGAAGATGCTTACTAGGAGAGTTTTAGTGGAAGATGTTTCGAAGTGGATTTAGCTGTAAGCTCAAAGCTGTTAAAGCATCTCCCTTGTTTACTTTGTTAGTCTGTGTTTTCACCAGCCCTGTACTAGCCAGTGAAACAGGATTAAGAAAAAGTGTGAGGCCTTAGCCACATGCCTGTGATCTTCCTTGACTTTATAACACATATGTAAGATGAGGGTAGCTCTTTGCAATGGGGGAATGTGAGGGGCAAGACAGCAAACTTTTGTGACTTCTGTAACACTGCCCATAATAGCCTCTCGTCTTGAGTTATATATCAGCCAGTGGGGAGAAACCTTTGAGTAAAGCTGTGAATGAGGCTTTTCTGTGCCTTATTTTGTAAAGGAGGAAGCTGGTTTTGCTAGGTGCGTTTTTCTTTCTCTTGTTGCAGGTGAGGCTGGCGCCAGCATTATTCGAGTGTCAAAAGAAGCACGGAAGAGGTTCTTGGGCCCACTCCACCCATCTTTCAACTTGGTGAAGATCATTCGGATCTGCCTGTCCAAGACCGTGCCAGAGAATGGGCATGAGGTTGCAGCGGGACGTTTGGGTATTTCCCTAACACGGGTCTCTGATGGAGAAAATGTGATACTCTCAGACTTCAATTCCAAGGAGGAGCTGATCCAGGTGAATGGAAACTTACTGCGGAGGGCTACACAGGATCTGCAAGCTGTTTTATTTTGCCTTGGTCTCTGATGTCCTTAGTACTAGAGTATAATTGTCAGCACATGCCAGTGTGGTGTTGTGAGAAGAGTAGTAGGTTCAGTGGGCTTTGATCTCTTCTTAGATTCTGGATCTCTTTCTCCCTCAGGCCTGTGTCTGCAGCACCTTTATCCCTGTCTACTGTGGGCTGATACCTCCAACCTTGCGTGGAGTGGTAAGTAAGAATCTAAGATGCTCCTTTGTTAAATAATGCACTAATGAATAAGAAGGCAGAAATGCTGGTACTCAATTTTGGCAGCCTTCTTGCCTGTCTGCTGGCAGCGATTAGCCTGAAGAGGCACAGGAAATTCCCAAATAAACAACTTCCAACAGTGGATGTGCCTTATTTTCACTGCTGCCTGCAGTTAGCTACAAATGTCCTGGAGACTAGAGGATTTAACATGACAGTAGTATATAGCAATCTGGGAAAGTGCTGGCTGACTTAGCAGATAGTTCTCCTGGCTGCTTGGTACAATATTCTCCATCACTGAGGCTCCAACCCTCTATGTGGAAATAACTTGGATCCAGAATAGAAATTGAGTGTAGTCCCTCTCCCACGTGCCTGATGCTTTCTGCGGGGTTTTAACTAGTGGTGCTGATACCAGACCTCTTTTCCATGGAGTTCTTCCTGTCTCTCCTCTAAGAACAATGTTCTGCTGCCTGCTAGAGCTTTCTTTAACATCCTGTCCAGAGCAATTTCTCCCTTCTGTGTTTGCATGTTAGAAATGAAAACATGTGAAAGCTGTGCAGAGCTGGAGTGTCTCTGAATATTGCAGTCATGCTTAAGGGCCTCCCTTGAGCCAGTTGAGCTTGGACTCCCCTTGTGCTACATAGGTTCATGCACACGTTAAAAGGCAGTTTGTTTGCAAACTAAATAGTCAAAAGGGAGAGGGAGAACTGTTATTTATGTGTGTCCTGGTTTCCCATAAGTGACCTGACCAAGATGCCTCAGTCTGTCAGAGCACAGCATCAAATCTGCTTCCACTGCTACCTGTGTCCTAAAAGTGAGGTCAGTTTTGCTCCTACGTAATACACAACTTGGCTGGTTTTGCCTTGTGCAAGCATGTTGGGCAGGAAAATGACCTAGAAGAAGTATCCAGTGTCCAGCCCTTCAGAGAAGTGACAGAATCAGTAATCGTTTGGCATTTGCTCAGCAACTGCAGGCAGGGTTTTTGTCCCACAGCTGGTGGGAGCATAGCAGTGGCTCTTGCCTGACACGTCTTTGGGGCTAGTTGACGTCAGTGTGGATGAGGCAAAATCTCAAAATTCCAGAACTGTGTACAACAACAGGGTTTCTGGAATGTGTAGCTGCCCTGGCACACTTGAGGGATGACTTCTCATGTCAAGATTCCTCATGGGGAAAAGTGAGGAGGGAATATATGAGGTGAGGAAATTAATTCCTACCTCTTACCCAGAAAACCATGGCTCTTTGTCTCTGAAGGGACACTGGCAAGGGGAGAGGTTAAATTAGGCTGGGTATGAGCCTAGGAAAAGGTTTTGAAACAGGACTGCATAGTTCCTAGCATGCCTGTGATGACTGACTGTTTGCCACAGGACAGACTGACAGGCCTGGCATGAGGACCAGTTTTCAAGGCAATATGATTGTGTGCAAGGTGCAAAATCCATGTTCTGCCTTCCTCCTAATCTTTTTCCAGTGTTCACTTCTCTGAGCTCTGGTAGCCCCATGGAGTGGATGATGAAGATGGGTGGGAGGAGGAACAAAAAAAGAATTCTCAAATACTGAGAAATGGAAGGGTCAATAACACTGTCAACACACGCTCTGGGCATGAACTGTCTGTGGCACGTGGGTGAGAAACCCCTAACAAGGGTCAAAAAGCTAATTGTCAGTTCATGTGAATGAGGGGCCCTGTGCACGGGGGGACATGATAAGGGAAAGGAACTGGGCACCCCAGAAATTACCCCAGTTCATGAACCATCCCCAAAAGCTGCTGCTTATGCTTACAGGCAGCTGGTGGCTGCAGTCTGTGGCTCTGTGCTGTTAGGGGCTTTGCAGGAGGTTGGAGAGTGGTTAGGCTTGGGTTGGTGTTCAGGCAAATCCAAAGAAGTGGCAGCTGATCTTGAGTAAGGAACAGTAATCAGCATTGGTTTGGGGAATGGTGGACCAGAGAGCAGGGTCTGCATGTGTATTAACTAGATTTCCATGCAGTGAGAAGGCTATGCCTGTCAGCCTTATTGTAGTTAGGCCTTTCTAATGGCATCCATGCACTCGTGCTGCCACCCTCAGGGAAACATATGTTTTTACATCCTTACCGCAAAACTAGTGTTGTCCTACTTAAGTGGCCAAAACACTTACCTGCATCTTTAAACAGAGCGGGTGCTGCCTGCTTTGCTCTGTCCTCTTTCCACTCAGCCTGTCGTGATCTCTTCCTTGCAGAGGGAGTCAGCCAGATGTCTTCAGCTCTAGCTGTGCCTAGTCTGGCTTTCAGTGGAGCAACTTCAGGGAGATGATAATGACACTATGCTGTGGTTGCTTTTGGCTTAGGGAAAACTGATGCCCACTTTAAAAGGGGGTGAGGGTTCCATTGATTTTTGGCATCTCTGTTGTCTAGAAAGCATCCTGTAAGCAAGCTGAGTGTTGCTGTTTCTGAGAGGGTGTACTTCTCCTTGAGTTTAATCTGTCTTATCCTTCCACTTTCTTCACTGCCCAAATCCAGGTGGTGCAGGAGTTTCTAACTATGTCTGTCTTGATGCTGTGTTTGGTGAACAAGGCCTGACATGAGGATAAAATGCCCTGTGCTATGAGTTAGTGCTGCTGTAGCCTACAACTGTAATCACAAGCCATCTCCCTTGAACCTGTAGGCTGTACACAGAGGTAGCCCTGAGGTTTAGTTTGCCCCCAAGAAACCTGCTGTGCAGTCTTTGCTGACCCTGTTGCCTCAATGGGAGCTGGACTCCTATAGCTGAATTTGATTGCTTTCAGCCCAAGAGCCTATGAACTGTTCCCCAGGCTCAGAGAAGCTGCTTGAAGAGGTCTCTGCCTGTCTGCCATCCAGAGCAAGAGAGAACAAAGTGCCAAGCACCCTCCAGGCAAAGCAGCTGGCCTTTACCTAGGCATTGTGCAGCAAAGACCAATGTTGGTGGTCAGTCTGCCTGTGAGACAAGGCAAAGAATGACACAGAATAGAGCACCTCCTCTTCCGATCAGCATTTCCATGCTCTGCCCGGATTCAGCCTCTGCCAGCTCAGCTCATCACCCAGCAGAGAGCTGAAAGGTGTTACAGCTGCTGCTTATGATGCTGTGTAGCTCCTGTATGATGATTTGCATTTGAACCCATCCAAAGGGAGGGGTTCCAGGCAGCAAATGGCAGGATCAAACCTGATACAAAATCAGCAGGACTCTTCTGTAACCGAGGTTCACAAGAGCTTGAGTTGCTCTGCAAATGTCTCAAACTTCCCGGTCTTTTGGCTTGACTAACATCCCTTTCCTTTTATCTTCTGCACGTTGCTTACTCTGCTAAAGGCCTGTAATAGGGATTGTCTTGCTCAGCTCCTTGTGCAATTATGGTACTCCAACAAATACTTTGAATTGAGTACATGCTGCTGGGGTTGCCCTTCCTGCAAGGGTAATGCAAATGTGCTTATTGTATGGGTTGCCCTTCCTGCAAGGGTAATGCAAATGTGCTTATTGTATATAGGTATGGAACATTCTCTGATAAGAAGGTGCCTGTTAAAAGCAAAACCCAAGTCCCTTGTGCTCTGTTATCACAGCACAGCAAGTAGATTCCAAATGTGTATGCATGTGTTCGGCTTGCTGCTTGAAAGCAACAAATCAGCTGGTTTTACTCTTAGGTAGCAAAGCCTCTGCCAGTGGGACTTGTGTCTTAGCTTATTCATTTTAAACACAAGTGGAAAATGGCACAATGTCACAATGTTATAGCTTAGATCAGTGCTAATTTGCATTGCAGGTGGTTGTTGGTGTGTCATGTTATTTAATTGGACAGCAGTCAAACCCCATAGGATATGTAAGTCAGCAGTCACACAAGTGAATATGCCTTTCTTACTGAACACTTGTGACCAACACACTTGACCATAGGAAGAAAGGCACATAGCAAAGGGGGATTATAGGCAGCACAGCTGTGCTGTCACTGTTTTTGACTTGTCCAGTGCTGGTGGATGTACTCCATTCTCTTCCCAAGTTGTTGGCGTGAATATGAACAGGGACACAGAGTAAAAAAGACGCTTGATAAGTTATGAGACTGAAGAGTGCTTCATTTGTCTTGATTTCAGAGATATGTTGATGGAGGGATTTCTGACAACTTGCCACGATATGAGCTGAAAAACACAATCACAGTGTCTCCATTCTCAGGGGAGAGTGATATCTGTCCACGGGACAGTTCCACAAACATGCATGAGCTGAGAGTCACCAATACAAGCATCCAGTTCAACCTTCGCAACCTCTACCGCCTCTCAAAGGCCCTGTTTCCTCCAGAGCCGCAGGTGAGTTTCCTGACAGCACCAGAACTTGAGGACAGTAGATAGGCGCTGGCTATACTGTGCACTTTAGCAGAAGAAGATTCCAGACACTTTAAGTTTTGTATCTCTTGTTTGTCTGTTTTTTAACCTTCACATTATCAACCTGGTGACTTGGCAAACCTTGACCATCAGCACAAGGTTATATAGGTGGCTTGGTTTTCTTTTGCTACTGTGAGCTTTAGGTGGTAGCAGTTGCTTGGAAAGTATTCCTATGTTGCTCTCTCTAGAGTAGCGTTTGCCAGGAAGTCAGGTTTACTTGTAAACAAGGATGTATCAGCCATCAGAACTAATGTACTCTTCAGTGTTTTAAGGTCAGGATGGAACTGCCAGCCTGCAGCCAGTGACTGTCTCCTAAAAAGTGCCAGTGGAGCCGGTGGCACTGCAAACAGCTTTGCATTCTTCTGAGCAAATGCAGCCTTGGATAGCCCTGGCATTTAGGCGTAATAAGAATGCATTCATGTGCTGAATTACTTGGACAAGTTTTTTTCCGGCCCCCTCTCTAGTCTTAGCTGGCTTTATCTGCAAACACAGTGGTCCTTCGTGGCATCTGCTGGGAAGTATTCTGGGCTGCTTGTCAGAGTGACTTGCTGAAGGCTGCCCACAGCAGCATCAATTCTAGATGGGGAAATGAGGTGGCTGCAAGTCTAAGCCTGTACTTGGGTAGGATTCCAGGTGTTGTGTCCCTTCCAATCCAAATTATCCTGTGATTCCCATATCAAATGTATTCATATTATACCTCCCATTCCTGCTCAAAGCCTGGGAAGAGCTGGCAAGGATGACACTTGTCCTTGGGATAGCTTAGGCATCAGAATTCCTCGAAAGCTAGCTCTGAGCTGTGTGTTTGCTCTGCTCAGCCAGACAATCTCCAAATGACTTGCTCTTGTCTTCCTCTGCCCACAGGTGCTGCGGGATATGTGCAAGCAGGGCTATCAGGATGCACTGCACTTCCTGAAGAAGAATGGTAAGGCACTGGGTGTTTGTAGGGTGCACTGAGTTGCCTCTTCTGTGCCAGGCTTGATGCCTTGGCTTTGAGGATAGTCAGTGGTGCATATGAAAGGTGGACGGGCAGAGCTGAGCTGTGCCTCAGATATAGGAATATGGAATTTCCATTAATAAGTCTATTTTAGCAATTCAGGAAGCAGAAGTGGAGTGGGCACCTTTCTAGTGCAATGCAGAAGGACTCTAACCACTCTGATACCAGAGCGGTTGTTTTGGCACAACTGAGTGTTGAAGCTACTTTGCAGGTGCTCAGGGCTACACCAACACAGTTGTTAGGCACCAGTGCCATTAGGACATCCTGCAGATACCCTGCTCCTTTTTATGTGCAGCTAGGGTATGTCTAATGTATATCAGCAGTGCAGAGTGCAGGCATGCCCTCAGCAACCTCCAGCGCCTAGCAGTTTGACACTACTGTTTCACTGTCTTCTACCTGCAAGCCCTGGACTTTCTTGCCTCCAACTGTAGCAGGTTGAGTGTGTGTTTGATGCCACCTAGTGTCAATTTACAGCAGATCAAGCACATTTGTTTGCTCTGTGATGCATACCTTACTGGGATAAGAGCAGTCATGCAGCTGTGTTTGTGGATTAAGCTGCAGAAGGGAAATCTTGCCTGAAAGATTGGTGACTGGAAGATTATAGCAGCAAAACACTTCCAAACAGCATCCTGCTGTACTTAAAGGGGAAAAGTTGGGACTTCTGGTGGAGAAAGAGAGGATGATCTTGAAACAGCCAGGTTTCTAACTCCTGGTAAGCATTACGATAGATGTAAGCAAAAGAGGCTGGGTATGATGTCTGTCTGTCTGAGGGGGTTAGGGTGAAGTGAGGTCTAACACTATAAAGGCCAGGCAAGGCAGGGCAGCTAGTTTGTATCATCCTTACAGTATAACTTCTCTTCTCAGGTCTCCTTCATCGTCCAAATCCTGCCCGTCCTCTCCTTGCCATAGAAGCACCGCCAGGAGAGAAGAAAGAGGAAGAAACAGAAGCTGAGGACCAACTAGAGGACAATACTGCCCTTGCTGTTGTTGAAGAGCACATCTTTGAACACCTGCCTCCCAGACTGAACCAAGGTATGCTTCAAAGGGAGAGAGCCCGGGCAATCTTCCTGTGCTGCCTGGTCCACTTCAGAGGATTACTAGGTTGTGTGGGTATTGCTTGTGGCTGGGCTTGGCCATACCCAGGGATTGAACCGGCGCCCGCTGATGGTTAGATGGAGTTGAGGCCTGTTAGATAAAGTTGTGGCTTGCCCTGTGGAGGTTGAATTGGGAGAGGTTAACTCATTTGACAGTGTTCTGCATGGTAAGAAGAGGAGGGAATTTTGTTGTTTACTGCTTTCGGAGTCTGATAAAGCTAAAACCTGCTGTTCTCAGCTGTGCTCAGAGAATTGCTACCTCAAGAAAGACTTTAAGTGGAAGGTGGAGAGCGGACACCTCAGGCTGGGTAACTTATGGGGTATGGCAAGGAAAGGGATAGTTCCACTGGGGGGATTCAGCCATATTCTCTTCTGTCTTCAGCTCTTCTGGAGGCTTGTGCTGAAAGAAGTAGTTTCTTGACTGGCATCACCAACATGCTGCCTATACGTGTGGCCACAGCAATGATGGTCCCCTATATGCTGCCCCTGGAGTCTGCAGTTTCCTTCACTGTCAGGTAGGCCTTCAGCTGGTTCCTTCAGTGGTGGTCTTCCCAGCGCAGCAAAGTGTTTGATGTAGCTGGTGGACCATGAATGGACAGAGAGTAGGATCTTCTCTAACTCTGCAGTACCAGAGTTCCTGGGGAAAGAGTTCCTGCCACTTAACAGACATATGAAAAAAAAAAAAACCAAACCCAAAACTTTTCCTACTTTCATATGTCATTTAGCTACAGCCAATACTTCCAGCTTGAAGGAAGATGGCTGTGTGCTGGAACTTGCCCTAGAAAATGGTGATAAATATTGGAGCCTGGAGAGAGACTTATGAACTGGGAGTGCAGAGATGAAAGCGGGTACCACACAAGAGGTTGTTCCCCTCTGGAGTGGAGGGGTAGAGCAGTCCCAGCCTTTTCCAGCTGTACACTTACACGGCTGGGAAGACAGGTCTGTCAGACTTGTTCTTAGTATCAAGTATTCTATGAAAAGTTTCTGGAAGAAGATAGCTTGTGATAGAAAGGCTAAGGGAAAAACACTTTCCAAATCTGAAAATGGATGAGAAGTATGGAAAGTGCAGACACAAAATTTAAAGAATAAGTTCCTGGGCCATTATCAACCTTCAGAGCTTCTCCCCCTTAATTCTGTGAATGGTAGTGTAAAAGGCTCTTAATGCATTTGTCACCAAAAATAATGAGTAACCATTGATAGGAGGCAAAACTGGCATTCTTTTAATATTATCCTTTGTGTGGCCCAACTAATGATTGTCACCTGTCTCTTCCCAGGTTGTTGGAATGGCTCCCGGATATCCCTGAGGATATTAGATGGATGAGGGAGCAGATAACTGAAATATGCAACTATCTTGTGAAGAAAGCCAAGAAGAAACTGGGGAGCCATCTTTCAGCCAGGTATGGCTGCTTTCCTCCACAGCACTGTTCTGGAGGAGCCCTCCATTTCCCTTTCACCTTTGACTTCTACAGACTCTACTCCAATGGAGCAGAACAAGTAAGGCACAAATTGACCAGAAGGTTTTACTGCCCATCCTAAAATGCAAATGTGGTCCATGGTCGCTTGGCTCCTTAACTGTTGTACAGACTCAGCACATGGTCTCCTTCCTTATTCCCATGACAGGGCAGACCCTGTAATGAAGCTGTTACTACAGCAATAGGGCAGAAGATGTAGGTCTAGTTAAAACAATACGCTAGCTCATTCCATGCATGTTCCCTGTAGAAGACAGAGGTGCTTGTCTGTGTGGCATTTGCGGGCCCAGGGTGCCCTAGAAGTTCCTTCCAGGAGGTACTTATGTTCAAGTGACCTTTTCTGCCTCAAGATCTAGGCATGGTGTAGGGTGGGGAGGCACTAGGGTGGCCCGAAAACACCAGAGGGTTTCCAAATGAGATAGTGCTTTGGGTCTGTGTGCATGTCTGTGCTTCTGAACTGAACTCCCTGCAGTAGACAATGGCTTGAGGCTGAGGCAAGACTGTATTGCTTGGATGAGGATAGGAAACTGTATTACAGTAGTAGGCAGAAGGTCCCAGTTGTGATTTGAGGGGAAGTTCTTACCTACAAGAGCTCATGGTCTGAATAATCAAGAAATGTGAGGGGGAAAACAGGCACACACAGAGACTTCTGACTAAGGTCATGCAGTCAGTGGTAGAGCGAAATAGCTCTATGGTTCTGGAGCTCTGGTCTCATGACCTGCTCAAGTCTTCCCATGTGCTGATTCTTTGCATGTGTTTGCCTTTCAGGCTTTACTATCACCTGGAGCTTGGAGGGCCCCAGAGCCTGCCCATTTCTTCCACATCAGCCTGTGGTGAAGCACTGCCTATGTGGATGAGAAGCAACCGTTCCCTGTCTGATGTCATGATGAAGTGGGAGGAGTACCAGCGCCAGCTCATGCTGGGCTTACTCTGCATTAATGTGGACATGCAGGCCTCCCTCTTCCCTCGGGAAGGGTTTCAGATAAAGCTTCCACCTCTAGACTGTGCGAAAGAGTGTCTGCCACTCTTCTGAGCCTGCTGCCATGAGGGGATAAGGGTGGGTGGGAAGGGGAGCAGACATGGGGTGGGACCAGTCTCATCCCTCAGCAGCAGGCTGCCCTGTGCTCCTGAATGTGCTGCAAAGGGGATTTCCCTGGGATGGAGACTGGTGGAATTGACTGTAGCCATTTGCTGCCCACTGGGCCAGGCGAGGGATCTCTTGTGTTCAAAGACACACATGGGCTGATACCTTGCTCTAGACTTGTGTTGAGGCCTGGCCATTGCATGTGTCCAGGCTGATGCTGACCCAGCTGGGCTCACCCAAATAATGCACTTTGAATTGCTGTTCGCTTTTTATCGCCAAATAATCAGGATGTAGATGACTCTCTCTAGTTCATATAGCTTTTAGCTTCCTTTGTTTTGTAGAGCATGAGTCTTGTTTTTTCTTAAATCATCTGACATCCGTTAGCTCTTTGTGCTACTGAAAGATGAAGTAGCCTCTTGCCAAACTAGTTTTTTCTCATGGCTTCCAAATCTCCTCTTGACTTTATTCTTTGCTGAAGCCATGTCCTTTCCTCTGTCCCTTAACTGCATCCCCACTGGAAGCTGGAGCTGGCCCTGCTGCAGACTGCACTGGAACTGCAGAAATGTAGAAAGTTATGTGTTTATCCTGATTCATGTTGTCACGGTCTCTCCCTTTATTTTTGTCCTCATGGAACTGCTGCAGCTTGAACTCTGACTGTTAAGTAAGTCATTGAGCTTATTTTAAAGAAGCAATTTAGACAGATTTTTTTTTTTTTTCCAGGGAAACATGTTGAATTTTGAGGCCCCATTCCTGTTGCTGTGAATGGAATTAGCGTGGAGTTGCCCTGGAAAAGCTTAGCCTGACTATCTCAGGATCAGCTTAGCTGAAGCAATGTGAAGTGCTTGTAGAAAGGTGAGATAGTGCAGGGCATGTTATTTTGAGTGGCTTGTGGTGGAGTGTCCCAGCAGGTGCTAGGGAAGTGGCTGCCTCTGACAGGGGTTGGGCTTTGTGCCTTAAGCGACTGTCCAACTGAAGGAAATTCCAAGTGGGTGATACAGAAGGGATCTCCTGCCAAACTGGGGCTTGGCTCTACCTTTTTGCTCAAAGAGTTTGGATGTTGACGCTTTGGAGTGACAAGGATTTAGGCTTGTAGGTATACCAGCCTCACAGCTTGCCTGTCTCATGTTGTGGCTCACAGGTACAGCTCTGCAGCTGGCAATAGCAGGAGCATGAGAAGTGGAAGTGAAGTTAGGAGTGTTGGTGCATATGCAGCCCATGTGGAACTGGCTACTTTTGTCTTGTCCCTTGAAAGATCAGTTAGTAGGTCTGTAGCAGGGCAGGACTGTGCCATGTAAGGTACTGCCTTGTCAGTGGTCTGGTTGTGACTTGCTGTGCAGAAGCATTAACTCTGTTCTTCATAGGGTGAGACATGGCTTCCTGTGGGGGTTGCACGTACTTAAGCTTAAGTCCTTGCACTATGACATAAAACCAGCTCCTGGTATCTTTTTCTGCAGCATGTCTAGCTGCATGAGGCATCTTCTACCTCTCCCAGCACAAACAGCATGCAACTGGCCAAAGCAGACATATGCTGTCTTTGCTGGGGAGCAGGACAGGGTTTCTGAAGCTGACTACATAGCCTATATATGGAGTAGTGATTTATAATTGACTCTCTTTTGCACCTTTGGTTTAGAAAGGGAAAATAACCCCAGAAGTTCTAGAAAGTAGCGAAGAGGTGGTGGGTGCTCTTTCCTACCAGTGCACTGGGCATGGGTTTGTTTGTGGTGGTGGAGACTGTGATAAGCATCAGGACTTTTCTGCAGTGGCTGTTGCAAGCTGGGAGGCAATAGACTGGGCAGCTGTGGTGCTGACTGACTGTCGGGGGGACACCAGTGCAAATATGAACTTGTGACTTAGGAGTATCACCCCACTGCCCTTCCTGCATGTAACCTACCTATGTAACACAAGGGCCTGCATAGCTTATGAAGCAGGCCTGCACTTATGCAGTCAGATTTAGCCTTAAGCTTCACATAGTTAAGGCAATTAGGGAACAGGGAAGTCGCTACAGGAAGAGAAAAAAATGGAGGATTCCGAAACCAGAATAGGAATACTGGATTATAAAATTAGTCAGCTGTGATTGTCCAAAGCCTGCAGGAAAAGCTTACTGCTAGATGGATATAACTCTAATTGAAGTGAACCAGCAACAAGCTACTGTCAGGTAGTGGGAGCAGGATGAATTTGATGAAAATTGGAGTTGAGAAAAGGTGGTTATTTTCAGGTTTGGTGTAGGATTTCTTTTCTTCCACTGCTTTGGGCAACCTTTTTTGGGGCAGTGGTACATGCGGCTGCTTAGTTTGCCAAATGGGTATTTCTTGTCCCTAATGCATACAGAGCAATTGGCAAGAACGTAGTGGCAAAAAGTGAAGGCATTTCATCCAGAAGCAAAACATCTTTGAGAGGCAAAGCTGGATAAGGAAAATCTTGTGCTTAGAAGCTGCTGCCCTTTTGACTCTGCCTTGTTTGTGTTAATATATGGGTGGAGAAAATGATGCAACTATTTTTTTTTAATCCCTTCTTCCTGGACTGTAAAACCACTGAGCGATTATGTAAACCACTAAACTATGAAACAAAATTCTCTTGGCAACAGAGTGTGCTAAGAAATTGCAGCTGGGCACCCTTATCCCCTACATCTCCTCTGTTCTCTTGCATCAGAACTGACTGGGCTGGTGCCACTGTCTTCCAGTGTTCTGATCCAGAAGTCTTGCTGGTTCTGGTCCATGCATTTCAAGAGGCTAAACGCTGTGCCTGGTAAAAGGCCTGAGTTTCATTCCGTGTTTTACCTCATCTGTTGTTTAGTTTATTATATTAACCTCTCAAAGAGAAGCTTTTGTACACTTATAACTATAACCACAAACCAAAGCCTGGCTTTAAATATAAAGGTCTAACTCTTCAGGAAGGAAACTCCTCTTTTCCCTATGCTAATTTGCAGGGTATGAAGGGATACTGGGAAAGCACCACTCTGTATTAACCCTTTATTTGCCCGTGTTTATTCCCCAAGTGATGCAATGGCTGTTCTGTGATAGCTTGTTGGCTTTATAGATTTAAGCTCTGATGAAGAAACTGCGGATCTGTCAAAAATACCTCAAACTACCCTCCTCTTCCTTAAGAGAAGTTTCATGCATTTGCTTGAAATTCTCACTGCTTATTTATCATACTGCAATGGATGAAGAAAGTAGGGAAGATCATCTTGCCCTCTGATGCAGAAAAAGTGCTGTGGCTGCTTTTGAAAATAGCTTTTTGTTATGCAGTGCTGCCTTATTTAGATTAGACCCTGCTTTGAAATCCCTGGAAACCTTGTGATAGGCTCTGGATTGGATATGGAGGGGTTTATTGTGATAGTGCTAACTGGAATTCTTCAAGCCTTTGTTCTTCGCAAACCTCATGGCATGCGTTATCTTCTGGGCAGCAGTTGCTGATTAATCTACACTTGTCACGTTCACAGGAACAAGGTAATCATCTGTAGCAGTCAGTCCCTTTTTCAGCAAAATGTGTAGATGGGCAGCCCAGCAGGTAGTTGCCAGGGCCTGTCTGCTCTCCAGTACATGGTAGTTGAGAGGTCAGGTTCCTGGACCAAAAGTTCATCTTGCAGTCCATGTCCAACTGTCCTTGCACTCACTTGAACTCTGCAAGAGTCCCAACCCTTGCTGTTTCCACAGTTTCACATAAAGGGTCTGTGTATTCAGGAATCTACTTTTTTTTCTCCTTCCTGTGATACTACTTGCTGCTTTTAACAAGGCTAATGGTGAACTTGTGCATCTGATCAGCCCCTAACCTCTACAATACTGTAGAGTTGTTTTATGTTGTGTACAACAGTCCGTATCTGTGGCTTACAGAGCATGCCATAGTTTGTGTGGTATGTTGGGTTTGGTTTGCTGCCTGCCCTACTGTTAATAATGTTGCAAGCTGATTTTTAATGGGTAGGAGGAAATACTTCACTTCTGACCACGATCTATAGGACCTAGGAATTGTTTTCTTGTGACTTCTTGGAGGCATGTGTACCTGCAACACTCAGATCAGAGAATAAAAGAGAATCTGCTGTCTCCCAGCACTGGGGTGTCCCTAGTACTTACTGTATATTTCCCAGTGGTTTTGTCCATTTTAAAAAATGAATCTAGTAATTCACTCTGTCCTCTGAGAGAAGAGCTCTTGCTTTTGCCAAAGTGGTTGTGGGAGAAATATCTGAAACTCCATGTGTGTGTTTCCCTTAGGGGTCCATTTCTGCTAAACTCATGCTAGATGAGGCGGGTGGCAGGGCTGAGCATTGCCAAACTCAAGAGGGCCTTCCCAACAGTTTTCTCAAGCTTTGCTTCCATCTTCCCCTTAAATCAATGAGAGCATGGACCACCTCACCTGGCTGCCATGTCAGCCAGGTCATTTGTGCGAAACATACTCTGTGCCTTTATGGTGGGTTCTGGCCTGCCTGCCCTCCGTGTCCCTGCAGTGTCTGCCTTTCTGAATGCAGCAGTACTTGATCCCCTCTCCTCTCCCTCCTTCCCCTTGCCTACCAGTGGGACATCGCTCTGTTTGCAATCTGCAGGCAGCTCCACTAGAACAGTCTCTAACTGCATCCGTCTCACTGTGTGGATCCACATCAGCCCTCCTGCACAGGGAGGGGAAACCTCTAGTTCCAAACAGAAGGCTTAGAAATGTAACTTTGAAATAGATACCTCTTTCTTCCGGGATTTTCTCTTGCTCTTGAAAACAGGATCTAAAGCAGCTCTTTGAGCTAAATGTGTCCTGGGATTCCACTGCTGTCACTGAGTTTGAGAAGACCCTTAAGCATACAACGTGCGTGGAGATCCTGTGGAAATTACTGATGTTGGAGCAGCAACTAGACCTACACAAGTCATGTATTTACACAGCAATGTCACTAAGTAGTGTTCACAGTCACTTTAAAAGTTCAGTATTAAATGGGTGATTTTGTTTTCTCCTGTTTCTTTTTTCTAATATTTTGCTGACAAAAATGTAACTATTTATTTTGGCAGAAATATACCTTCTAATAAAAAATTTGAGTATACCTGGTTGTGGTAGGTTGCTTGCCTTGCCATTTAAAGATTTATTAAATATTTTTTGAATGCACTGTATGATGTGTGGGTTTTTTTTTTTTTTTTTTTTTTTTCTGGGCCCTGTCCTGTTCAAAATTCTGTAATGGTAAACATGCATCAGATTGCGATGAATGGGGGTATTGATTGACCTGGAGGTGAAAAATGGTGCATTTTGGCCCAGTTCTGACTTCCTCAAGCCAAAATGCCCCAAATGATACTAGCCTCTGTTTTGTCAGAGCTTCTGGGTAGACCCTGGGTTCCAAGAGGAATTAAACATCATCTTGTAGAAACTGTGGGTGCTTGGCACCTGTGAAAGGGTTAGTAAAAAGTTACTCTAAAATTTGAAACTTATGCAATTCAGGGGCATCTCTTGGGGAAACTGAACACCGTCTCCAGCTGGCGCACGTGGAATCTGACAGCCCCGGGACTCTGGGAAAGCCCGGGGAGCCGTGCATCGCTCCTCTGGTACTGCCGGCGGGGCTGCAGAGCTGGGACCCCCAGGGACGAGAAAAATAACACCACACAGGTTGGGGTTTGTCCCTGTAGGTGCCGGCCGGTGCTGCAGGCTTGA
>VYZV01014089.1:77547-117955 GCA_013401275.1 Pandion haliaetus | reverse complement strand
GGGCTCGCCCGCCCGCCCCGCTCCCCGGCCCGGCCGCACGGCGGGCTTTCTCTTGCCCGCCCGCGGCCGCGCTCATTTCCGGGTCGGGGCCGTCTCGAGCGGTAGCGGCGGCTCCGCTCTCCCGCGCCCTCGGGCAGGGCAGCCGCAAGTGCCCNGGGCTGAGGGCGCGTTGCCCCTGGGGACGGGTCCCCTCACCGGGGCGGCTGCCCCACCGCCATTTTGTACGGCCGTTGGCGCTCCGGCAGGACCCCCTCAGGGGTCTGAACCCGCGGCGGGGAGCCGGCGAGACCCGGCAGGCGAGGTGTTGGGGAGCGGCTGCCCCAGCGAAGGGTCCCGGCCTCGTCGGCCTCCCTTGTTCCTCCCCTGCAGCTGTGGGATGAGGGGAGTGGAAGCCGAGGGGGGCTCGGTGTGCTGCGGGGGTCCTCGCCTGTCCAGGGCGACGTACCTGCCTCGTCCGCAGCTGCCGGTGGTCCCTTGCTGGCGAAGGACAGGTACAGAGGACCTACATTCCTGTGCAAAGCCACTTTCTCTACTACACGCTGCTCCTGAGGCATAGCTGGGCCGTGGCCATGGGCTGGGGAGTGCTGCCCTGGTGGGGTCCAGGCTGGGGAGCTGCCGTCCCTTCCACCTTCTCTCTTCCTCTGTTGCTCTGAAGTCTGCAGGCTCCTTTGAGGTGAGGTCCAGGAGCTTTGGTCTTGTATGCTGGACCTGAATGGAGATCTTGTATTTTAACTTTTTTTTTTTTTCCAGCATTCTCTGCTCAGGGAATGTTCTTTCTTACCACAGTCCAGGTGCAGATGACACTGCACAGTAAAGATGCTGCAGGTCCCTGTGGCAGCTGTGTTAGTGCTGCTTCTCGTTCTCTTTGGAAGGAAAAAATACCAGAACTTTCCCTCTCCTAAGACTGCAGTGTCTTTAACGTCCAGTGCACATGGGATGTACTTTGGTGAACTTGTGTGTTGAACCTCAGGTCCTTCCTGTAGGACTTCCTGAAAACAGCCAAGGGGAAAAGAGGCCAGCGATTGCCAGCCTCAGACAGAGGGAGCTGGCTGTGCTCAGGAATATCCTGAGGAGGCAGGATATTGCCTGCTTGATAGCTTGCTTGTTTAGATGTGACCTGTTGAGTCCTTGCTTATTCTGATGGAGATGATGGCTGTTGTGCATCAAGGGGCTCTTGGAAAACTGGTAACTTCTTGTCTTGCCTTACCCAGGTGCAGGGGCAATTGTATCTTATTTTTCACGTTCTAGAGCTATATTTATTTCTGAGGATCACATAAGCAGGTATATACAGATGAATATATATATGCATCTTCTGAGGGCTACAGAAATGGCTTTTCTAGATCAAACAGATGATCATTCTAGTCTGTCCTTTCACTGGCCAATTCAGGCAGTCCAGAAGAGGTTCTGAGAAACTGCAGTGGGCTGGAATCCTCTCTTTGCCAGGGCACAGAGTGCTGCACAGAGACTGATACGGCATAAAATTTTCGAATCCTTCATAAGATGGTATAAAATCTCTCCAAAGTTACCCTGCTGGGCAAACAATGTTGTTCTCATTCTCCAGAGCATCACTCTTCTCTTGGTCTCTCTGCTGTGGCAAGCTAAGCTGGGTAGAATAAACTGTCTGATTGGAAAGCCTGCTTGCTGTTTTGTCCATCAAATAGGAAAAATTTCTCCCTCCACCCCAATTTGATGCATCTAATGAATCAAGACTCTACCATCTACTGATCTGAAGATTGTATTGCAAAGTAGGACTCCATATGGGGCTGTCTTTAGCAGCACACAGACAGTGCTGGCGGTCTGCTGTTACTCATGACTTTGCCAGGCAGCCTCAGAGAATAAGCTAATGGGATAAGGACAGTGGGCAGTAACATGAATCATATGGGCACAGTGCCATGCACAATGTTCTTCATGGTCAGAGAGCTTTGCAGATATTGATCCTTATGTACAATAAACCAGGTTTGGTTTCTATAATATAGTCCACATGTTACTTGCAGTCTAAATCTTTTTGATTTGATAAGGCTGCTCTGGGACCAAATCCTCCCACCTCTCCTCACCTGCTTGCAGGAGCTCATCTCAGATTTAAAGACGGTGACAAGAAACTTCAGCTGTAGCAAATGTGTCATCTTCCACTGAGCAGAGCAGCATCTTCCCTGTTCCTGCCAGATGCCTTTGCTTGCTGTCCGTGTAAAGTCTGAGGTGGAAATACTTGGTTTACTTTGAACATCTGAATCTTGAATGATTGCTTTTGTTGTTGCATCAAAAGAGCAGAATTGCAACAATTAGTAAGGATTTCTGTCCTTTGGCACTGTGTATCCTTTGAGGTATGGATAGCCCAGCAGCTTGAAAGGGAGATGCTGTTAATATTGTGATTACCCCTATTAATATTTTTCTAGCAGTGTTCTCTTTTCCCCATCCTGCGTCCTAAAGCTTTAATTTCTTGGCTGGTGCCGAGAAGGATTTCCCTATGCATGGGACCTAACTGCACATTTTGCTAAGCAAACCGGACCTCTGCAGCTGTGCAAGGAGCACTGGGGTGGATCCACTAAGTATTCCCTGCATGCTTCTGCAGTGGCAAAGTGCGCAATGTGGTCTTCTCAGGCTGTATGTTCAAAAGGCTTGCCATCCCTAGGCTTTTAAAAACCATCAGCCAGAGTTAAAAAAAAAGGTGCCATGGGATGACATAAGTGGGGTTTTTTTGAAAATGAGGTTCTTAATTTGCTTTTGCATGCTGATTTCTGATTGTCTTGGAGATTTCTGCATGTCTGTATAAGCTGCCAGGAATGCTTGAATCTTGGTATTACACTTGCCTGCAGGACCTAGGGCCCTCAAGTGGAGCAACAAATATTGTGAGCTTTGGGAGAAAATGATGCCAAACCTCAGGTTAATAGCTGTTGTGGGTTGTGTGTAGGTTGTGGTACTTTGAACTTTCAAATGAAGTCTGGAGCCATGGTGGGCTTTCCCATGCATTATTTGGGTTGGAGTAACATACATGATTGGGAGGGAAGCTCTGTGGACTTTTTAACTGAGTGTTTTTCTCTTAACCGTGTGTCACAGAGCACTAAAGCAGGGACAAACACTGCCTTGTGCTCTTAGAGGCTGTGACTTTAATCATAGGTTTGTTTTGGAGGAAATGAGGTATGGTACAATGCTCTGGAAGGGTACAGTGCTCTCATCTGGTTGACATAACTGGAGGAAAATCTGTCAAGTAATGAGATTGAGAGCAGAGAGGCTTGTAACATCCCTTCTTTCTATGTAGTGAAGTGTCTGATTGCAGTTAATTTAGCAGAGATGTCATCTGAAGGAGGAGCTGTTGTCCTTGCTTCTGTCCTTGCTAGGTTTAATCTTTGTGCTGGAACAAGACTTTGTATCACTTTTCTGCACCAGTTAATGGCCCCATCTATGTGGAAGGGACTGCCTGGTTCAGAAGGATGTTTGAGGATTACGCACACCTGAAAGCCCCGTGGGAAGGTTTGTGTTGTTCTGAGGATGGCAGGAGACCTCTAAAAATGTCAGGAGGCTCACAGCTCCCAGTCACATCTGCTGTGGTGGTCCAGCGCTGTCTGGGCATGGGGCTGGCCCGAGCTTGTGATGCTGGTAAGATCCTGACAGATGCACAGATGTTACTGTTCACTGCAGGTGATATATCATGGGCTGAGGCAACCTGTGTTTTTGAAGAGGAGATGAGAGTATGAATAAGGGGAGAGCTCTTAAGACCTCTTCTACAGCTTTTTGAAAGAATTAGCCTTTAGCACATGTGCAGGATGAAGGCTAAAGCAATGCACTGAAAGCTTAAAAAATGTCAAGTCCATTTGTTGTAGCTGTGCAATCAAGGTAGCATTATTTAGCTGTTTATTCATCCTATCTCAGGCTCTTCAAAAGAATAACAGGCAGGATATCTGCAGACCTTTGGAGGAGTAGGACTGGTAGCTCTTGTGTTAAAAATAAAATTGTGGAATGTCTACATATGTCATTTAGGCTATGGAAAACAAACCTTTTGGGAAAAGTGCAGCTATGTCTGGGCATAGCTAGGTGAGTCCAGCCTCTGGAAAAGGAGGGTTAGAAGCAGACAGCAGTCTAGCTGTAAGCCTTTGGCTGGACTTAGTGGGAGCTTGAGAGAGGTGCAGGTGAGGGAAGGCATATTTAACACGTAATACAGGAAAACTTGGTGACCTTCACTGTTATAGTAGCTGAATACCTCTCCATCTCATTCAGCAAAACATCTCTGAGTAAGAGTAGTGCTTTTATCTGCCTCAGTTTCCCCTCTGTAAAATGAAGAGGAGGAAACCAAGCTCATCTCTAGCAGGGAATTTAAGCTGTAGGTGACCTGTAGGTTGACAGCATGATGGGTGTTCAAGTCTTCCCTCCAGACAAATGGTCTGACTCCCTGTAAAATAAAATTGACTGGCTTATCTATTGGCAAGGACTACTGTGCCTGTATTCTATCTAGGGAAGGTGAGGTGTATGCCTGTGCTAGCAGCAGATGAAGGTGAGATGAGATGTGTAAATATTGCTGAGCCTTATTTTCCCATAACTCTTGCTTGTGGACTAAATGCCCAGTTGTTTGTGGGGTGGGACAGGCAGGCCAGCAGAGCCATCCTGCTCTGGTGTGAATTGCTTTGGCCTGAAGCTCCTGGCCTCTGCCCGGCTCCCCTCCTCGGCAGGTGCAGAGCTGCTGGGCTTTGCCCTAGAAGGAAGATGAGCGTCATCATTGCTTAGATAAGATAAAGTGTGCCCAAATCCCTGTTACCCTTGGCAGGTGTGGCTACATGCTGCCTGGGATTTGCGCAGCTCCGAGGAATAGGCAGGCATTGCAGCTGTGGGGAGGGTTGCAAAGCCTCTTTAAAACGTGGAGACTTGATGCTGGAGCCCAAAAGGGAAGGTGGGTGCACCTCAAGGGACGGTGACAGCAAGGGCCTGAGGAATGTGAGTGAAGGAACAGCCACCCAGTAACCCTGTGGGCAGAAGGACTTTGCTGTGTGTCCCTGTGCCTGTGTCCTGCTGTGGCCTTTGGGGTTGATGTTGCTCCCTGAGCAGCTCCATCAGCTCGGTGTCCTCTGAGCACGGCTGTGTGGGTGCCCTGGTGTCTAGCAGGGCTGAGGACCTCAGCAGCAGAGCCTCTCTCTTCACCTATAAGGTTTTTGAAGTTCAAAGATGTCTGTTGTCCTGAAATGTGCCCTTCCGTCTGAGATCATGGGAACTAGGAAAAGAATTCAGATTTATTGGAGGGAAAAAGGATGCAAGTGGATGCCCCCACAAATGTACACATTTCTTCCGTTCACACTTTGCTCCTGTGCTTGAGAGCTGCCTTCCCTCTTCCTCACTCTCTTTTCCTCTTAAAGGAGTTTGCAAGATCTCTGCTCTACCTTTCCTTCCTCCCAGACACAGAGCCAGAGAAGTAATACTCTGCTCCAGTACAGATGCACAAACCCCATTGATTTAATGCATTTCCTATGGCACAAAAATGGTCTTGCTTCCCACGCAAATCTGGTTGCTTAGTCAAAGCTGCTAAATGCAAATGGACCACTTGTAACTGTTCCCTCTGGGAAGAGTGGTGTGGCCTTTATGTAAAGCATGAAGATAAGACTTCAGGAGCTCAGAGAGCAGAGCAATACGCAGATTTGTGACAAAGAGAGGTCAGCATGGCTGTAGTTCATTCACAACCTGTTTCCAGACTTGTGAGGTGGGTACTAGGCAGGGGGATATTTCAAGCTGTCAGTATCAAAGAAATGAGCATTTATAGAAATGGATTAACATTTACTAGTTATGGGTGGGTAGGTGTTGGTCAGTTATTCTCTCCCCTCTCTCCTTACCACCTCCCGGCTGCATCCATGTGCAGAATCGGCGCCAACTGCGATTTGGTGACTCAACCTGTTCTGACGCCTGGATCCCCGTCCTCTATTCAGGTTGGGCAAATAATGTTCAGTCTGTAATCATGCTTGAGAGCTCTTGCTATTGCCCTAAATATGGGGAGCTGTAACGATGCTTAGATTGGTTTAATCCAATTCGATCTGAAAATCTACTTCTCTGAACAATAAATGTTGCATGTGGGGGGTGCTATTCAACTGTCTTTACTAAATCAAAAACCTTTGTGGCATCAGTGGATGAAGGCCTTTTCTTTTCAACATGTACCACTAAATACACAGGATGTGCAGTATGGTTGAATTAGCATTACTATGGGAACCATGACTTTCTGTATTTCCTGACCTTTATCAATGTAACACTAAAGATTCATTAATGTGGCTTCAAAATGCTATTTATTTTTTTGCGTTTGATAACCTTTTTTGTTCTGGTCAGTACTAAGAGAAGCTTTATAAAGGACCCCAGGAGGAGATTAGAGACAGGACAGGCTGTGAGGTGCAGAAGAGCAGTTTGGTCCCTTTTTGTGCTGTTCTAGCAGCATCCCAGCTGAGACCATGGTTCAGTGTTAAGCATTGCCTCTGCAGCAATGGTAAACAAAATGGTGAGTAAACTCTCCCGCTCAGAGCCATGTACCTCACTTGGTATGGGTTTGTCTGGGGTTTTTATGCCTCAGCTACGCTGCTAGAGCCTGTCCTAAAGGATGTGTGGTCCTGGGGCTGAGGCAAAGCTGAGCCTGTGAGGAGTGGATCATGTTGGTCTGAGAGGAGCAGAGTTGCCCTCTGGCAGCACAGAGCCCTCCCAGATGGCTTGGGGGAGCTTGCTGCCCCTGTAAAACCTATATTAATGACAAACGTGATGGTTTGTAGTAATCTTCATCTTGATTTTTTTAGTCTGGGTTTTGAAATAACCATCTTAAAATACATGGGGAAGGGCTTGCCTTTACCTTTGCTTTCTGCACGTCCCATCATCACTTGCTGCTGGGAGGATGGGGCTATTTGGAACTCCTCTGGTGGCAGGTTGATGAGGTCTCTGCTGTTCAGATACCAGCTGGAGTCTTCTCAGTGGGAATCTGTGGAAGAGTGGTTTTTGCTCTCTGTAGAGGCTGGGCTTGTCCACTTGTGATTTGCATGACAAAGCTTGTTTGCTGGGCAAATATTATCCTTGAGGGCTGACACAGAGGCATTTGGGGCAGGAGTGAGCAAAGGGGACAAAACCATACCAGGTGAAGAGCCAGCCTGCCAGGGTCTCAACATGCTCTTCTTTTTTTTTTCTTTTCTTTGTCACATTCCAAGAAGTCCTGAGGCTTAACTAGTGGGAGCTGACACAGCTGAGGGCAACTTCATGCTCCCTGGAGGCCCTGGAGCTGCCATTGAGTGACAAATCCCCATCAGCATCTCCAGCTGTCAGCGGGCAGCAGTGGCTTTGCTTCCTTTTGGTGTTGCTGTGGGATAGAGGGATGCTTTGGTCGGTGGCAGGATAGAGGGTGGCATCTCTGGCTGCTTTAGTGAGAAAGTTCTGGAGTGTGCACCCCACCCCACCCCTGGGGTGTGTTTTGTGGTGCTTTGGAAAGATGATCCTTGCACTGTCATCTTACGCTTTGCCTTTCTTTTTGCCTAAGATCTCTGTGCTTCTCTTTGTGAAACAGGTTGCCAGCTATGTGAAAGTGGAATTAAACTTGAGGCAGGATTCACAGGGGTAGTTTCCAGCCCTGCCCTTGTTGAAATTGGATGGGAGGTAGGCAGTGAGCTACCTACAAGCACAGCTACTGTTTCTCAGGGAAGGTAAGTTCAGCGTGAGACAAGGGATCATCTGCTTTCTTACCACTTCTTCCCCTCTTGCCTAAGGCAGCTCAGAAACAAGCCCTCCTCCTTCACAGCTGTGCATGAGGCAGGATTACAAGGAATTTACCTTGGGAGCTTAATGGCAGGCTTTCTTGTGCTGCTTTCTGAACCGATGGCTACTAGCCTATGTTGGAAAGGGGATGAGATGCGTAGGGAGCATTGCAAACCACACCTCCTAGCTTGGACCTGCTCTAATATTCTATTTACAGTGGCGGTGTTCATTCTTCTCTAGCTTTTTGCTGTGGAATATACTGCTGGTTCCAGGGAAGGGGAGCGATACTGTCCTACCACTTGAGGTATTTGGGGACTCCTGCAGAGAGAGAAAACGAGGTTGTGCAACAGGGTGGAGGGGAGGGAAGAAAGCCTGTCTCGTTTGGGCAAGGAATTATTTGAGAAGGGAGTCTGAATGAGTTTGTGAGTTGTGTCTCAGCAGAGTTTCTCCCTAGGAACTTTCTGTTCCAACTTCCCGCTTTTGCTTTGAAGCAGCAGAGTAGAACTCACTGAGTGCAGTGGCATTGTATATCACTGCAGAAAATGGTCGTTATTCCTGTGATGGAGGAAGGAAAATTTATTGATTGGTTTTCAAGAGCTGGAGGTGCTTAATTAACAGATGGTTAATGCTTCAGTTTGGATAACACAAAGTCTCTGCAAGTGTTGGACTGAAGAAACTTGCTGTCAGTTCTGATATGGTTCTGCAGGTTGCTTAACTAATTCTAGTGACTCGTTGATTTGGGAAACTGCTGATTCAGAATAATAGTTGCAATGGTTACATTTTTCAAAAGTAAAGGGGAAAAAGTACATGCTTAGAATATGTAGGATTGTGATGTTTTCTTATGAAATGGATGTCTTGAGCTGGTTAGATTAAAAACAGGATTTTCTGCTGCATACTTTGTGAAGACTTAGAAATTTTTCTTTAAAAATATCTGTCAGGAAATTTTTCCACTCTCATAAGCATACCTATCCCCCCATTTTCTGTAATCCTACATCAGTGTTGCTGCTGTGGGCTTCTGACTCAGTGACAGCTTTTGTCAGAGGGGAATATTCCTCCCCCAGTAATTTCACCTTTCCCAGAACAGTTGTAGAAGTTGAACAAAAGACAGCATCTCCTTCCGAGTTTGCATCAAATGCTGTTCCTTGCTTTCATTGCTCCTTGCGCTAAGCTGTGCCTGGTATGCAGGTAACACATGCCCTTCACTTGCACGTGCTATCTTGCTTTGTGGAGGAGCAGTTCAGGGCTTGTGGCTACTCAAAACATTCTTTAGTTTTCTGTCTTGTAGAAATCTGAGGCTTTTAGTATTTTGCTGTGATTGTCCCCCCTGAATGAGAAAGTGAGAAGATATTTCTGATACCTTGTACGAGATCCTGGAATTCTCGGACATTCAGGCTGATCCTCTCTGCTTTCAGGAGAGGGAGTGGGAGTGTCGACTCCCTGGATCCAAGACTTTACCTGTGGCCCTCTCAATGGTCTGACAGACAAGAGGTGTCTCTACTCAGGGCATGGATTTCATCCTTTTCTAGTGCACAAATTACACTGGCATTTGTGGCATTTGTTGGCACAGCCAACACCTCCTTAGCTCACAGGAAGGGATGAATCTTTACCTTTATACCCACTCTTATCAGGGTAGATCCTTAGCTGAGAGGTAACCAAGTGTCACACATCTGTGCATATGGCCATTTTCATCTCTGTGAGGCAGAGAATGGGTTAACTGTCTTCTTGGAAATCGGCTTCACCCAGCTGCCTCGGCTCTGTTTGTTGTTTTAATAGTATTTCCAGAAAGGTCAAACTGTCCATAGGTCCCATACCTGCTCCTGGGCAAAACCAATACAACACCAGCTGTGGAGAGGCTTCTCCAGGGAGCTGTGGTGCCTAGAAGTCCTCTCCATGTTCATTCCTTCTCATTAATCTTTGCAAACCATTTTTGTCTTTTAAGTGCATCTTGCAGATTCAGAGTAGCGAGGTAGAGCTTCTCCCCCTGGTCCTATTGCTAACATGCAGCCCAGAAAAGATTATGGGGGTGAGATCACTGTCCAGTTCTCAGGATACTGGAGGTGAATTTCCTGGAATGTGGAAAAGGTGCTTGAAATTCATGCATCACTGCTGCAGTTGTAGCCCTCTGGATAGGAGGTGTCAAGTGCTTTAGAGAACTTGCTGGCTCAGCTGGAGAAGAAATCACCGTCTATCACATGTATTCACTAAGCAGTGTGAGTGGGTGCTTTACCAAAAAGAAGTTTCTCCTTTGAAAGGGGATTGAGTGGTCTGATGTTCTGGTTTGGTATTTTATCTGTGCATGTGTGTGGTGAGGGAGCTGTTTGAGAGCAACATGAGGCTATGAATTTTTGTTTGTATGAGGCTGATTTCAAGATCAAGGATCTTGATCAACAAAGATAAGGCTCTTGCCCTCTTCTGTGAGCTTATATCTGCAGTACTCCAGTGAGATGGGATTGTCACAGGATTTTTAGCCTCTGCACAAAGAGGGCACTGAAGTGGCTGAGGAAAACTTGCAGCTGGCCAGGAGGGGCTTGAGCTCAGGACAGTGGGTGGCTGTTGGTAAATTCAGTGAAGTGACAGAACAAGATTTGGAGCCAACTAGAGGCAGCACTCAACACCTTTCTCATTCTGCATCCTGAGGTTGGGTGGCAGAAAGATCATGCTCCATGAAGCTAATACCAGTTGTTTCTCTGTCTTACAAAAGAGGTAAGAACTAGTGAAAAGATGCCTAGAGAGGGTGACTGACTTTAACAGTGACTCTGCTGGACGAGTGTGCATAGGTAACAGCAGCCCAGGAGGGTTCCTGCTGAGGTCAGACAAGGTATGTGGCTGTATTGGGTTTGTGTGGCAAGGTTTTGGAAGCAGGGGGGGGAAGGTTACAGGGGTGGCTTCTGTGAGAAGCTGCTGGAAGCTTTCCCTATGTCTGACACAGCCAATACCAGCCTGCTCAAAGATGGACCCACCACTGGCCAAGGCTGAGCCAATCAGCAATATTGGTAGCACCTCTGTGATAACATATTTAAAAAGGGAAAAAAAGTTGCAGTGGGCACAGAAACAGCAGCTGGAGAGAGAAGTGAGAACATGTAAGAGAAATACCCTGCAGACACCAAGGTCAGTGAAGAAGGAGGGGGGAGGAGGTGCTCTAGGCACCAGAGCAGAGATTCCCCTGCAGCCTGTGGGGAAGACCATGGTGAGGCAGGCTGTCTCCCTGCAGCCCATGGAGGTCCATGGTGGAGCAGATATCCACCTGCAGCCCGTGGAGGACCCCATGCCAGAGCAGGTGGGTGCCCAAAGGAGGCTGTGACCCTGTGGAAGCCCATGCTGGAGCAGGCTCCTGTCAGGACCTGCAGATCTGTGGGGAGAGGAGCCCACAGAGCAGGTTTTCTGGCAGGACTTGTGACCCTGCGGGGGACCCACGCTGGAGCAGTTTGCTCCTGACAGACTGCACGCTGTGGAAGGGACCTGTGCTGGAGCAGTTCGTGAAGAACTGCGGCCCGTGGGAAGGACCCACGTTGGAGAAGTTCATGGAGGACTGTCTCCCATGGGAGGGACCCCATGCTGGAGCTGGGGAAGAGTGTGAGGAGTCCTGCCCCTGAAGAGGATGAAGTGGCAGAAACAATGTGTGATGAACTGATCATAACCCCATTCCCCGTCCCCCTGCGCTGCTTGGTGGGGGTAGGTAGAGAATCTGGGAGTGAAGCTGTGCCCAGGAAGAAGGGAGGGGTGGAGGGAAGGTGTTTTGAGATTTGGTTTTATTTGTCGTTACCCTACTCTGGTTGATTGGCAATAAATTAAGTTAATTTTCCCCAGGTTGAGTCTGTTTTGCCCATGATGGTAATTGGTTGAGTGATCTCTCCCTGTTCTTACCTCGACCCACAAGCCCTTTGTTATATTTTCTCTCCCCTGTCCACCTGAGGCAGGGGGGGAGAGATAGAACGGCTTTTGTGGGCACCTGGAGGCCAGCCAGGGTCAACCCACCACAGTGGCTGTCAGAGAGAGATGCAGTTCTTGTTGGAAAGGAAAATCTTCGTTCTTGTATTACATAGACAGTTAGAATCTGAGGACTCCAAGGGAGGTCCGAGTTGAGTTCGGCACCTAAGTTATGGGTCTGATGGCAGTAATAGTTGCGGGGAGAAGCCTGACCTTTGGCTGTTGGAGTACCAAGTCCAGTTCGTAGGACTGTCCTTGGTGAAAATGCAGCAAATGCTGTGGTCCTTTTGGTAGAAGACTGTGTACTTGGAGGGTGGTTCCTGCTGATGTGAAAGCAGCCTCTATTCATGCTGAGGAATGGCCAGGCTGAACCAGCACTGTGTCTCCAACAGCAGCTAATGGCAGATACCCTCGTCTTCCCAGCCTAAATGTGTAATGATACTTTCCTAGTACACTCTTTTGGCAGTTTGTGGCTCAAAATGTTCACCAAAACAGATATTTTCTGTAATGGTCCTTTATGGACAAACGCAGGGAAGAAAAAAGCCAGCCACTTCTGCAGCCCATGAACACCTGTGACATCTTCAGCATCCTGTGTCAGTGAATCCCATGTTTTAATGGTTTGCAGAGAAGTGCTTCCTCCTATTTGACATGCAACTGCCACCACCCAGTTTTATCTAAGGCTCCTGGATTCTTTTCTTAAAGAAGACAGTGACTGGGGACAATTCTTCACCATCTCTGCCATTCGGGAATTGGTTATACAGGCAACTCTACAAAAACCAAATTTTTGCATTTGAAGCTTTGTGCCTCCATTAGAACCTTTTATCCACTTTTTCAACAAAAGGCTGTTTCTGCATAATATAATTTTGCCCTTGAAGTACTTCAAGGACACTGATGGAGTGTGTATAGCTCTCCACCAGCACAGGACTGAGGTGTTCAGCCTTCTTTCAGCCTGAATATTCTCTGCAGGACACCCAAGCGTGATTGCATTCCTGAGGGCTGGGGAAGAACCTCATGTACTGGTGCATCTGCTGCTCTCAGGGTGTGAAAGGAGTCTCCACTGCAGCATTTCTGCTGATGTGTTCTTGCTGAGCTGCAGCAGTCAAGGTGGTGCTTGTCACATGTTGAGTTTTCCTGGATGACATCTTAGCTGTTCAATAACTAGTGGCATGAGTCCAGCAAAGCATGCTGACTTCTGATCGTCGTCTCTGGTACAACCTGCTCTGCATGTAAGTGCTCCCTTTGCTAAAGTGGCAGTTAAGGCAGGAGAAAATTGCCAGCAATGTTCAATTAAACAAGCTGAGGAACTGCCCTGGACTTATGTAATTTCCTGTAAAGACTATTTGAAGAGCTTTAAATGCCAGCTTAGGTCTGGAGCTTGTCTGCCTTATGGGGTGTTCCTGCCTGCTGCACCCAGCCCTTGGAAAAGAGTAGTAGAAGAGAGCAGGGATCTCCTTTGCCTGGGCTCCCAGTGCTCAGTTTTTAATTTGAATCAGAAATGATCCAGCATGTCTGATGTCAAGTGCCAAGTCCTGTGTCTTTTTTTCTTCCTTTTCCCACATCTGGGCTGGCAAAGAAAGTTTGTTTGCCTCCTGTCTACCTGCCTGGCCTGTAGTTATCACCAGCAGAGCACAGCACACACTCTGCAGTCAACACGCTTGGTGTTACATAGGTGTAATTTACCTCCTGATTGCTGAACTCAAAGCAGCATCTACCTCCAACTTCACAATGCTGTTAGTGGTGTTTAGCTAATGTGAATAAAGGCTGTATTATCTCTTCACAGCTAAAATATCCCATCTTTCTCAGTTATATTCTTGAGCTGATTGTCCTTTAACAACTGCGTATTTGTGGTAGAATATTAACAGCAGTGGCATCAGTGGGAAACTTGCTACTGCTCAGAGCCTTTTCTACTTGACTAAGTGAATGATGTTTACTTACTGCTGGCTAACCATGTCCTTTGTGGATGTGCACCATGATCTCCAGCCTGTGAAAACACAATGAATTCTTCTTGAAGCCAAAGGGTACAATATTGCTGGTTTTTCCATTCCTCTGCTGCTGTGGCATGCAAGATGAATCATTATGTTGCATTGTATGAGATGTTGCAATGTTCTGTTCTGTCTCTTGGAAAAAAAAAAAAGTAAGCCTTGATAAAGTAAAGGAATTTGTAAAAATTAGTTGTTTTTAAACTAGCTGTAGGTATTTGTCATGTCTTATTGCAGGCATGCTCTTTTATTTTCTGAAAAATCAGTTGTGTGCTAGTTATATTGACAGATCCAAGACCATTAGGTGTGTATGGAAAAAATGTGGTTTGGGTTTTGTTTTTAATTGCTGAGAATTAACTCTTGGCCCAAATATTGTTAGAGGAAAAACTGTTGCCTTCTCTCTCTGCTCCCTAGGCAAAACAACCCAACAAAGCCAAAACCCCCATTAGTAGGAGTGGTTCCAGTGCAAACACACTCCCTCAATGTTTGCAGTGCCAATGCTGTGACACTGTGCCAGTGTGAGAGAGCTGCAAAGTGTCACTGGCTTGCGATGGGAATCGCTGGGGAGTGGTGTGTGGGTGTGATGGAGCATTTGTGGCAATTTCTGGGGGAAAGAATATTGTTTTGGTATGTTGTGGATACCTATCTGTGTTGAAGGCTTATTATATTGATGGTTCTTGGCATGTGTTGAGTCAGGAAGCATCAGTGAGTGCTGTTTTAAGAAATTTATTTGTTCACCTCTTGAAATAAAAAAAAAAAGAGAACTGTTACTTGCAGATAGTTGCTTGCAGATAAGAGCGTCAAACAAGTTTCTCTGTGGCCAGTTTGTTTAGCAAAGATCAAGAAGTTGGTATGCTAAGTCATAGAGAAGTGTTTCTATTTGATGAACTTTGGTGAGGGAAGTGGTAAATTGCAGCAGAGCAACTTTTTTAAGATGCTATTCAGAATGATGGAGCCCTTTGCAGCTCTATGTTTCTGGGATAGACCTCTGTATTGTACTGGCGTATCCCATGATGAAGTCATCCATCGATATTGCAGCATGTGTTAGCTCAGGGCTATGGAGCTGGGCTAATCTCCTCCTGAATAAACAACACAAAGGTTCCTGGATTTGTTCCTGTTTCCTTAAAGGGATACAATCAAGTCCAGGCAATTAAGAGAGAGAGAGAGAGAGAGAGTGAGTGAGGTGTAGCTCTAGATATTACACCTGATTTCAGGCTCTCTGCCCCGGGTGTATATAGGTTTCTTAGGTTTTTTAAAGAAAAACCTCTCACAAAACAATTGATGTTTTTCTAATTTTTCAGTGTATTTCTTTTCCTGCCATTCCCTTTGGGAAGGGAGAACCAACCCAACAACCACCCAAACAAATTCCAAACAGTGGAAACAAATTTCCTAGAGAAGGAAAGAGCAAAATTAATTTTGAACAAAGTACACTGAGAGATAAATCTTTTCTTTCTGCTCTCCTCGTAGCATTTTCAGGCACCATGGCAGAGCCTTTTAAAACAATTTCCACCAAATGGGTGCCTGGTTCCTTTAAGCAGCTTTTGGAAATTCAGCCTGTGTGGAAGCCAGTTTGACATGGGGTCAGCATCATTCTCTGGCAAGACCTCTGCACTACCTTCACCTGGTCCAATTTGTATGGCTGTAATTTTGTCAATACATTTAGAATACGTGCTTTTTGCATGTAGCTAGGATAGTAATTGTAAATATGTGTATTTGATCACTGAATCTCACAGTACTATCAAATCTGGGATGTGTAGATGTAGACTGTGTCCTACTAAGAGCACTTTTTGTAGTGATTATTGGCTTTCAAAACACTGGGAGGGAAAGGAAGGTAGAACAAACAGGGGAAGTGGCATATGTTTTATATAAAAGGGTATAAGGAACTGTGGAGCTTTTATTGCCCTTTTCTTTTAAAACATACCTGTTACTCAGCTGCTCCTGAGTGACCTCCCATTCCATGACCAAGCAAAAAATGCTTTGTACTACTGCATTTTGGCCTGCTTTTGCTGCGCATTTGTAATTTGCTGAAGCAACAGGCTTCTGCTGCAGAGATCCCTTACCCCAGCCCTTCATCTCCTTCTCTTTTTGTAATGTCTTCTCGTGCAGGGGATCAAACCTGTCTCATCCAGTGTATGCGTCAAGAGAGTGATTGATGCGCACCTGAACACCCAGTGAATTCCTTCCTTTAAAGTTGTAAGACTTTCTGCACCAGGTGTAGAAAGGAAAGGGTGTGTATTCTTCTGATCTGTTTAAATAAATGGCTTAAATATTTAGCTTTAGTATGGGGGTGGTTTTGTTGTTTCTAACAATATTGTATTAGGCAGAGATACAGGAGGATGTCTTCTGGGAAACTTCCCAGCAAGTATCCGAGCACTTTAGTTTGTGGTGCACCTTGGACGCCTACTACGTACCTATAATGATTCTTCTTTAATATTTCCTTCTACCACTATGTCACCAAAAATTCAGTGGTACAGGAAAGCAAAAACCTGCCATCCCTTATAGCTCTGCAGGATCCAAACACTGGACTTGCTCTGTAGTCCTGGGTAAGCCACTTAGCCAGTTGTGCTTAGTTTTTTCGTCCTTCATTAACTGTCTTGCATTGGGGCAGGACTGCTAGGAATACTGTGTATTCAGTGTGTGTAAAACGTCCTGCAGTGACAGGGGTCATCTAAGGACCAGCTGTGGAAAATTTGGCTGCACTCCCCACTCCCTTTCCTCCTTGTCATCAGGCTGTGGGGAAAAAAAAAAAAGTTGTCATGTGGACATGGTGGTCATGGTCACATAGATAAGGGCTTGGCTGCTGATAGCATTTTAGCCATGACTTTACCTCTTTAACACTGCTTACTGCTACAAGAAGAAGCTTTCAGAGACAATAAAGTGGAAACCATGACCCTGTAACGCTACCTTGAAAGTAGTATCTCGCCTTTCCAGGAAAAGCATCTTGGGTCTGTTCTTCTGTTTGTTGAAATTTGCAGTTTCTTCAAGTTCAGCGTTCAATGTTTTCATTCTTCAGCTTTGAGGCTTTGAAACTGTTTTGATGCTTGAGTTTCACATGTAATGATCAGTCTCCAGGAACTGAGTCTTAAAATAAAGTGCCAGCTGTCACAAGCATCAGAACCAAATTGGAGGAGCTGACAATCTATAAGCATAGGCAGGTGACATGACGTACCCAGGGCCATATGGCAAGCTGAGGCAGGATTAAAATGCAGGTCTTATGACTTCCCCAAAGAATGCCATGCCCATGGGATCCAGCTGACTCTGGCACAGCTTTGCACAGGACAAACTGCAGTTTATGCCTCAGGTGGTTAAATACTGGTCTGAGTTACCCCTGTTTAGAAATACAAGACCTAGTGTTAGCTGTCTTTACTGGCAGTTGAATTTCCCCTTCTGTGCTGTGTCTGAGAAGATCTATGTTTGCTTTCCAGGAAAGTTGCCTTGCAGGAGCAGGTGAATTTTTATTTGCTGGGCTCCAGCACACATCGTGACAGGAGATACCTGGTGTAATCCACAGATCCCGAGACTGGCTTTCTCTCAAGCTCTGTATCAGATTGTTCAGATGTTGGACACTGCCCAAATCTGGACTGTGCAATATCAGAGCTGACCTTGAGCATAGGCAGCCAAACTCCTGGAGTGGGGGAAGAAGGGGCTGCAGAAGAACATTACACACCAAGGCTGGCTGGGGCGATTGGAGCCCACTGGTGCCCCTGTGTTCCTGGCGCTTCTGTCTTCCTGGTAGATCTCCCAGGCCCTGGGAGAGGGGTTTTTGGGCTCTGCCACAGTTCCCAGGTGTGAAGGTGGCAGGAAACACTTGTTTGAGCTGAAGCTGGGACTCCATCTCTTGTGGAGCGGGTGCTGGTCAAACTGTGTACCCAGAGAACTGGAATAGTCTCGTGAAGCTTTGTCAGCACCCACTGATTGCAGCAGGTACCCCGTTTCTATCATCATGTTCATGTGAACAGTGAATGTTTTCATATGGATTCAAAGGGAGGCTGGACAAGTGTCTTGGAAGACGAGGGAGGAACCATGTGGCTCAGGAATTGCCCCAGGCTGGCAGTGGCTAGAAGCTGGCAGATCTCTTCAGGGAAGCCACCTCTGTGCTTGCCTTGCCATTCATTACTCTTCCCTCGCAGGCCATTCATGGCCATCATTGAGGGCAAGATGTTGGGCTAGGTGAATTCTGCCATGACCTGTTGCAGATGTTCTTATGATGGAAATCAACAGCCCAAGATACAGAGATTGTCCTGACTCCAGGCTAGGTGTGGAAATTAATTCTTAACTGGTGCTGACTTAATAACTAGTTTGTCCTGCCAGAAGAGACCTGGAAAAATTAATCCTGTCAGGAAGTTTTGGTAACAATCCCAAGCTTTGTCACTGGAGGTTGCTTGGCTACATCTTGCTGGGAGAGCCTGGCAGGTTTGCCTGACCAAAAGCATTAGCTGCCCATACCTATCTCCTCTGCCTTCTCCACTTGTGTCAGGCAAGCATGGCTCTTCCCAAGTTAATCTTTCTGCACCCAAGCCAGCTGAGCTGGCCTCACTTTTGGGTACCGGTCCACAGTTCTAGTACTCTAGTGACTTCAGCCTCATTCAAAGTTGTCCTTCAGTGATGTTCTGCATCTTGCTGATGGAGCTGCTTCCCCAGTAGTTTGCAGTGATGATCTGTAACTGGGGGAGGTATGACAGCACTTGTTAGGCTGAGATCTGCTTCGTATCTCTTCTGCATTTATACCATGCAATGCTCTTACAAACTGGAATGGAGACAAAGAACTTCGCAGTCAAAGGCCTCTGAGAGAGAAGTCCATGAGAGCTGCTGGGGCTCTCTCTTATTTGCCACTTTTTTCCTCTACAAATGCTCTCTCACCATTGAAAGAGCCACATCTAGCTTGAAGCAGCTTGAACAAGAGACTCTGTGCTCCATGCATTGAATTCATGGGCTTGGTCTTTTACATGTGAGTGAAATCCTTTCAGATTCTTGTCCATGTCAGACTCCCAGCTCTTCTCATTAAGAGGGTTTTAGCTCAGCCAGTGTTTGTGAGGTACAGTACAGCTGGGCATTTGATAAAATGAGGACATGCTAGAGGTAGGGATCTAATGGGTCTGATTTCAGCTTGCAGATGTGTTTCAGAGACAGAACAGAACATCCTACTTGTACAACCTTTTGTTTGCTGCAGCAGAGCTGGGGAGATGTCTGCGTGGGCTGCTCTGGCTTTTGAAATAGAAATGATGAAGCTGATAATAAGTAAGCAAGCTCTTTACTTCGGGGGACCTCAGTGTCTCTTAGGCAGCTAGAGGGATGTTTCAGAAAACATATTTCTTATTTGTGCTTTTTCTTATTCTGGCTGTTTTCTGCAATCCTGGCGTGGCTCTTGCTTTGTACTCCTGTTTGGTTGCCTCCCCTGCTGGCCCCTGTGCTCACCTTTTGGTACAGGGTGCTGCTTCTGCTGAGACTGCACCATCGCGGAAGGAATGGGTCTGGCAAAAAGCTTCAGCAAGGTGGCCTGTAGCAGCCAATAATTATCATTCATCAGTGTGGCTATGTGATTCCTCACTGTAATCACCTGTAAAATCTATGCAGCATAAGATATTTGGGTCTTTTTTCTTTTCTTTCAAGGCCAGATTTGCAACTTCTACTTGAATGTGAAAAGTAAGCTGGAGTTCTTTCTGACTTCTTTCTATTAACATGTACAGACTTGCTATCAGAAGCAAGCTGACTGCCCAGCTAATGGATAGAATCAAGCTTTAGTCTCCAAATTTTGCTGTTGGTTCCATAACACACACAAAAAAAAAAAGCTTGGTGGAAGGGCTTATTTGAAAAAGAGCAAGAGAGAAAGACACGCCCTGCCTTCTTGCTTTTCATGCTTTCTTCCCTCCTTTTCTTTGCAGTATTCCCCAAATACTGGGTCCAGCTCTGTGTCCATTGCTTGCCAGGGATGTCTACTTTGACTAGAAACATACAATAGTACCCATTTATAGGTAGTCTTCTGCAGAGTTTAAAATAAATAACTTCTGAAGTGACATTAAATGGAGGTGCTGTGAAAAAACACTGATTTGAAAGGGGGAGCAAAGTGTTCTGCTTGTTCTTTGAAGCAGAACCACCCTCTGGCTCATGAAGCAGCAGTAATAAACGGAGTCAAACAGCGTGGTGCATAATTGCCTTCTCTGTTTGTGTCAGCTTCATGTAGTTCTCGCATGTGACATTTTTCCTGGCCATCATGCTCTTTATCCTCCTGTTGTACTAAGAGTGCAAACAGAATTAACTTGTTTGTTATCACAGCATCTGTATGTGGCTTTTAATTTCTTGGAGACAAAAGAAAACCACCAACCCTCAAGCCTTCTTCGTCTATCACTGTTTAAATCTGCTCTCAGCCTGCTTGCACAGCTCACTCCTGCCCTGCAGTGCAGAATGTGGATCTGCAGAAAGAGAAGTCTACAGCAATCAGTGCAACAGGGCTTAAAAAATGTGGTGATGTTGCTGAAGAAAAGCTGTCTGGAGGGTGTTACATGGCATTAGTAAGTCAGAGGGTGGGTTGGAGTAAGGATGTGTTGTATGAATCTTTACAATCACAGTGCTGTGCTTAAAGGGGTGCTCTCATTCCTAACCTTTTTGTTTTGTTAACCTGTTTGTTTCTTGTAACTAATGGGAATTATTTTCTTTGGCCTCTGAAATGTCTCCCTAGTCATGTGGTTTCCTTCCTATAAAGGTGAACATTTCAGATTAAAATTCTGTCTGGCGGCTTATGAGGTCTCAAAACAGAGGCTGGGAGGCAAGGGGGGCAGGAGTGCCCAGGTTATTAAACTTTTCCTGGTGTAGGAATTGTCTGACCTTTCTTTGTGCTGTAGTAACATGAAAGGTGATGGAGTTACTATGTGGGAAGCGTTAAAAAGAAAACGTCAGAGGTGGAAGGCCAGCCAGGGGAGCTGGATGGGAGAGGGCTGGGAGAGACATTCCTTCTTCTCTTTCCTCTGTCACTTGCTCAGATTTTCCTCCTATCTGCCTTTGTCCCGCTCTGGGTTCTTGCAGTTGTGATGCAGGTTTGGTGTTTGAAGGTGGCACAGAAAAGCAACACGAGGAGGAAAAGCACATGTTATTACCGGAGGAACCAAGACCAGAGGGAAGCATGCTGGTCAGGGCATCCAGGCAGCTATGCGCGAGTGGGAGCTGGCCCTGCTCACTGTGTTCGAGCCCCCTGTCTCAGCTAGTGTGGGACTATCACCGTACTCATGCAGATTTACCTGCGTGCTTTAATATCCCCTTCCCATCCTCTCGTCTCTGCTGAAATCTTCCCTTGGCACCTGGCTTTCACCAGCAGAGAACTCTGACTGCCATGTAGGTCTGAGCCAGAGGAGGAGAGATAGCAAAAGAGCATCCTTGCTCGGTGTGGGGTCTGGAGCCTGTCACAGTGTGGAGGGTTACAGCTGTGTGGTAGGCTTGGTTGCACCCATATTGTGCACAGTGTGTACCTATGTGTGGTGTGTACTTCTGACACAAACTCCCTCCCTTCCCCCACACTCCTCAGTAACAGATCATAGAATCATAGAATTGTTTGGGTTGGAAGGGACCTTTAATTAAAAGTCATCTAGTCCAGATATGGATGCTGAATATTGTTCTTTCAAACCAAGAAAGGCATGTAACTAGATGATGTGTGGGGTGGAAGTGGAGGGTCATGTTTGACTGGGGTTTCTTTGTTTCCTGCCGTGCAGTGTTTCCGTTTGCCCGTGCTGTGGGGGAAAAGACTTTGAGAAGATGGAGAACCAGAGGGGAGCACTCTTGGGATATGTCCACTGGGAAGGAGAAGCAGAAGGGGATGAGGAGGATGGGGTGGCTCCTGGTGCTTCTCCTTCCAGCCAAATGAGCAAACTGGAAGATGTGCAGGTAGAGATGCTCGAGAAGGCAAGGGAGCTCTTCCAGCTGTGTGACAAGGACGAGAAGGGTTTTATCACCAAGGTGGACATGCAGGTGAGGGAAAAAATCCTTCCTCTTTTCTGGGAGGAGCTGTAAAGTCATGGGTGGCAGAAGAGGGGAGAATATGGCATATCTTTACTTTTGGCAAGTGTGGGTGTACACATGGGCTCTGTCTCATTCAGATTTCTGGTAGCCAAACTCTGCCCCAGCCAGCTGCTAGGAACTGAAAATCCCAGGAGGGCCTTGGGCCTCCAGGGAGTTCCTGGGACAAGTGGTCCTGCAATTCCAAATTTTTAAGGAATGCATAAAATCAAAAAATTTGCAACAGTTCCTACAAACATCAAGCATGCAGTGGATGGGAAATCTGGGCGGGGGGGGAATCTTTGGTTTAATTTAAAAAAAATAAAACAAGAACCCCCCCCAAAAAACCACACAATCAACAACAACAAAAAAAATCCACCAACCTCTTAATAAAAAAAGCTGTATAACTTTTTTTTGTATTAATTATAGTTACAGCCTGATCTTAAAAACTCACTTTAGGCCTGAATTACAGCTTTCCTCTAGAATTATGTGTTTTGCTGCTTAGCAAGGTTGCATGTGGATTGTTTTTCTCCTGTCCCATCTCTCCCTCCATCTATAATTAACACTTGGCAGGTCCATGCTGGTTTAATTATTGACTTTGTTTTGGGTTGTGTGGTGCCTAATTTTATATAGTTACATTAATAAATATTTATTAAGCTTTTATCTAAAGCTGCACATTTAACAGACAGTAATGAGGTTTTAGCCTACACCTCTTGTTATTTGGAAGTTTCTTTGGGTGCCCCTTCACGCTAGGTGCTCTGCACATGTATTATGAAGGGAAATCTCTCTGCTCCTTGTCTGTGTTGTAGGGATAATGATATGGTCCCAACAGGCAGAAGATGACAGAAGAAAGCTTACTGTCTGTTATGGACTGAACATTTTGTTTATGATCTGCAAGTTTTCCTGCAAGAGCTGGGAACTGAGTCCAGACACCCACAAGTCTGTCTTCCCTGACTGGCCAAAGAGCTGGAGTTGGTACCTGGTGTGCTGACAGAGAGCTCTCTTGGGAACAGCAGTGGTCACAGGAGGCTGGCAGTGCCCCGGGGGACAGCCACCTTTGGGCAGGGGTAGAGGAAGGCAGGCAGTGAACTAGAAGCAGTGATTCTGAAGTGGGGGAGAAAGAGGGTTGAGCTCCCGCCAAACAAAATAACCCGAAGTTCCCTCTCTGCGGTCCTGGTTGAATCTCCCAGTAACGGAAAGTGTCGCCGTATCAGTGGGTCCAAACAGGTATTTGTGTCATCACTCAGCTGTACTGGCAGACTGTTGCATCCCAGCCAGGATGCAGTGGTGAAAGGGCACATCACTGTGGGCCAAAGCTGAGGATGGCAGGGACAGGAGCTAGTCACAGGGAAGACTTGAGTCATGCCTTAATTTTGTTTGTTCTTTTGTCTTTGCAGCAGCTCCAGAGTGAACTTCCCCTAACCCTTGAGCAGCTGGAGACTGTTTTTGACAGCTTGGAACAGAACAATAATGGATACCTGACACCTGTGGAGTTCAGCATGGGACTAGGTAAGAACTGCACAGAGGCAGAGGAAGGAAAAAGCTCACCTGTGACATGATGTTTAATGTTGGTAAGAAAGTGCAGTGGTTCTGCTGAAGCTGTACCAGCTATGCCCCATGCTTATGTGAGTATCACTGGAGAAGGTGTGTGTGCAATACAGCTATCCCCCTTCCTGAGGCTTTGTCTTGCCTTCTTCCACAGCTGTTACGTGCCTACCTGGTAGAGCCAGCTTATGAACATCCCTACTGGAGATGGTACATAACTGTAGCCTGTATCTGGCTATGTGATCCACAGTTGTTCTTCTGGATAAGGACCCTCACTGCATGAGGGGACAGAAATATACCTCTTGGCAACTGTCTCCAGCTGGTAGCTGTGCTGTTCAAGGATATTAGTAGGAGTCCTGTTAGTAGGCTAGCACACTGGCAAATGAGCTTTTGTTTTCCTCTTGCTGTTGTCTTTTCCAAACGCTAGGAGAATGCTAATCCTATACCAGAGTCATCATCCAGCAGCACAGGCAGTGCCAGAGATGTTAAGGAGGAGGAAAGACTATAGCACTAATAAACTTTGGCGGGGGGGGTAGCCCTTTTTGGTGCTTCAATTTGAAAGGCCAGAAACCGCTACCCCTGAAGAGAGAAGCTGTAAAGATTTCCTAGGAATAAACATGGAAAGCTTTGACTTGGGCCAGCCTGTTCAGGGAATGCATTAACCCATTGAGTGCCTGCTGACTATGCCTGTTTCTGCCTTGTGCTCATGCCTGCAGGAGTGAATCTTTGTTGACTGGTTCTGCTGCCTTTGCCAGAAACCAAAAGTCATCTTGGGAGTGCGGGCTTTCCCGTCCAGCACTGTGTAGAAGGTGAACGGGCACCATTTGGGCACCTTGACATCCATACTGCACTCTGTGTTATGACTTGGTTATTCCCAAATCTCATTGTTCAAGGCATTTGTCCCAGCCATAGCCATAGATGGAGATCATGAGGGTGCCTGCCTTAGTGCCATTGCTGGTAGAGGTAGTCAAGATTTCTCTTTGTGTCAGCCACCACTTGTCATGTACCACCCTGTGTTGGCAGCCTGGTTCCGTGGGACTTGCTCCAGTCTAGGCAAAACACTTAATTGTGCATTTCTTTTCTTTATGGTCATTCTTTTTGTCTGGCTTCATTAAAATCCTTTTCAGATTTTGCACCTAACTCAAGAGTTTGGCCTGGCAAATTGCTGTCTTCCTTCTGGAGTGTGCAGGGTGGAAATTAAGGGAGGCAGTTCAAGCTGCAATCATGTCTGCTTCTTGAGAGGGCTCCTTGCACAGCTTCTGAGAGGTTACAGGGTGCATCTGCACAACTGATAAGAGCATACATTTAAATTGTTCAATTAAAAGCAATCTGAGATCCTTTTAGGATGTCAAAACCATCATTCTCTACCTCAATTTTCCCAGCTGTAAAAGAGAGATAATGAGACATGATGACTCTTTCTTTAAAGCAGACATCTGAAGTGCCTAATCTAAGCCCATCTCCTTAGTTAACTGTCTGAGCCTCACTGGCTTTATTTCCATGCTGCAAGTTTTTTTACGGCACGTTTTAAGAGCGGGAGAGAAGTGGCAAGATTCTGGACATACGGAGCTAAAAAGTGGTGGAGTTAAGTCACTAGAGGTACACAAATAGTGGATATTTTTCCCCTTAGAGCAGCTTCATGTTCTCATCTGTGCTCTGAACATCCTTGGCTCCTGGCCTTGTAGTTGGGATGTCATTTCTGCCTTTTGAACCAAGCAGATATGTTTTGGAAAGGAGAGTAGCTGCTGAAGGACATCTGACCTCTCTATACAGGATGGAGGCCTGCATTTTGGATAGGATTACTTGATTTGTTTCTTTGAGAAGAATTTTTTCCCAGCACCAATATTCGTTGTGTGCCTTGCATAGCATGAAGTTCTCATGGCATTAGTGTCTCAGCATGAAACAAGATCCAGATAGCTGGGAGCGATCTGTACATGGGATGGGGCAGGAGGGGTTGCTCAGAGGGTAAGTTCATTTTGTTCAGACACTCTACACAATCCTAGCAAGAGGCGGTCCTTGTCCTGTAAGACTTGAATCAGAACAGATGTAGCACAGGAGAAGGGAGGGGTAATGATCTCCTCCTCACTTTTTTCAAGCTGGAGAATTGAGGCACAGTGCTATTCAGTGCTGGGCTTGCAGTCCCAGAGGGAGCTTGTGGGATTATTGGCAACTGAACCCACAGCACTGCTCCATGGGAGCGAAGTGACCTAATGTGCCACATGCTTCACATGCTGAGAATCCAAGGCTGTGGGCGGCAGATCATCTTCATGCAGATGTGAGCAGAGCCCTAACAGCCTGTTGTTGGGCTGAGAGCTAGTTTCAGTCCCAGCATTGCAGATTGGACACTGACATCACTCAGGATGTCAGAACAGAGGCTCTCTACTGACCAGGAGCTGCACTCTACAACAGCAGTGTGCAGACAGCTTCTCATGGAGCTCTGTTGGGCTGCCATTTAAATAGCTTATTAAATGACAACCAGTTTTTCTTTATTTATTCTCCTTCTTCCCTTCTCCTTCCACCAGGAAAGTTAATAGGGATTGAATTGTGTCAAGGGGCTGGGAGAATGGATCACTCCAGACATGAGGAGACCTTTGAGTCAGGCTGGTCAGATGACTTGGACCTGGCAGATGATGATGAAGAGAAACGATTCTGTTCCATGATGCAGCAGCTCGGAGCAGCCCAAATGTTTGAAGAGTAAGTAGGGGAGTTGCATGGCATTACTTCTACCCTGTTTTGATCTTGCAGTGCCAAAACTTTGAAGTACCATCAAAGACCAAAGAGGTGAATTGAGCTGCTTGCTCTCTGAAACACTGCTTGGGCTTTCAGTACTGCTGTCTTGGGTTTTCATATGCTTGATAACAAATGCAATGAAGTCTGAGTTTTCTCATCAGTTACCAATTACTTTTAGTGCAGTGCTTTTTGCAAAGAGTTTCCCAGAGTTCATACCACAGCTGTAAAATATAACAGTTGGTGGCGTGGAAGCCCATCTTTATGCAGCAAATGAAAAGAAGCATGTGAGGGTTAGACAAGGTAAGGAGGATGAGTGTGCTGTCTGTTCCAAAATGGCGTGTGACTGTTCACATATGTTCAGACAATCTTAGTTCTAAGAGTCTCTGTGAAAGATCTGTGCTCAAGGGGCTGCTTGGGACTGGGCTGGTCTTGAAGAGTGTGAAAGGCTAAACCGGGCAAGGGAGGTTCACCTGGGTCTTGAAACTTGATATCAATGCCCTTGCATGTGGCCCCAGTAAGAGTCTGCTGGCCCCATTGTCATCCAGCCTTTTTCTAGGGCCTTCCCAAGTGAAGCATTATGCGTAACTGGTTCTTACTGATGCACATCTGCTGGGACTGGGGTGCCGAACTGCATCTATGACAGCCGTTTTTTTCAGGCACTGTAGTCCAACAGTGTTGCCAATTTGCAGGGAGCAGCCCAGGTAGGAGCAGGAGGTGGACAGGAATGGAGACAGAAGTTGAGAGTGAAGGAGTTTGCTGCTTTCAGAGCTGCATCTGTCATGAAACAGATTTTTTTGTCTCATTTGCATTGTGATGCAAAGCACCTGCATGTTTCTTTTAATGCTAAACAACTTCTCCTGTCCTGAAAAATTCTGGAAAGCTGTTATGCCTCAAATAATGGGATGACACTGTGAAAGGCCATATTACTGTTCTGGAAGAACAGTCTCTGCTGTTTATAACTCTACTTTGAGAAGCATCAGGTCTTAAAGTGGAATTATCCTGTGTTTTTTATTTTGACCACTAACTTGCAGTTTTATGCAATGAGTTCAGTAGCTACTTCATGTCATGCCTTTGTGCCAAGCCAGCTGTTGTAAAGAAGTAATATAAAACAGAAGCTAATTGGGGTCGGAGCAGGAATCTGAACTATCTTCACTGTTTTTGCTAGAAAGAAATGGTTTTCTTTATTAATGGGACTCAATATGTTCTTTTATCTAAAACACAATGTTTTGATGAAGTGCTAATAACTTTTTCAACTTGGGACAGAAAAAGGAAGCTATTGTGCAATGGTAGCAGGGGGACTTGAGCTTTTTGGTTGTTTTTTGTTTGTTTGTTTGCTTTTTCACAAACAATATTAGGGAGACAAATACATAGACAAAGAAAAATATTTGTATAATGTCTATAGGTATAATTATTCTGTATATTTCGAGGCAGTGCCTCCAAAGTACTTCATGGATGTAAAAAACCATTAATAATAATAAAAAGCTCTTCCCTAAAAAGAATTTATGTCTGCAGGCTTATAAGACTCTTTGGGAAAGAGTAAGTTTATAAGTGCTGTGTTCAAGTTGCAATGAATTAAATGCCAAAACAGTGTTTACAAACATTATTGCAGGTTCAAAAAAAGATGACTGGGTTTCCAGGGCTTCTTACATTATTATCCTGATGTGACACGTGGGCAAATATGCTTCTTTTTTTTGTGTCTCTGTTTCCAGACCTGTAAAATAAATAAATAAGAAGGACAGTAGCACCCACTAGTACAGTCCTGGTATAAGAAAAACACCTATGTGATGTGTGCTAAAATCCCTGGGCTATAAGTTTGCTGCTTGACCATAGCTCACAGCAAATTTGCTGAGTGTTCATCTCTTTGAGTCTTGGTTTAGACACCAAATGCATTATTGGTGAATACTTGGAAAAAATAGTCATTCCAGGTTTGCTTCCTAGGTGACTTTTCTTTTCTCTTTCAGATGACTTCCTTTATTTTAACCTCGCAGTAGATCTCACTCCACATGCATGCTCCATCACTGTCCAACTTCCCTCTTTGCTATGATGGTATAATGGAGGTCGTCACAGGAGAAAGGCAGTTTGACTGTCCCGAGTGCATGTTGGAGTTGGAATAACAGTCCATAAGATGACACAGAAACTCATTTGTTTTCCTTCTCTCTTGTATGCTTGCTTCAGTCCACGTGAAATTCAGGAGCTCTGGGCTCGGCTACGAAAGGAGCGTCCGGAGCTTTTACCCAATTTTGAAAAGTTTCTGTTGCGTGTTTCATCGTACATAAGGGAGGTGAATCATGAGAAGGAGTCTGTGGAACAGGCGTTGAAGCGGTAAGGAGAACATCATGGCCATTTGCTGTCAGAAACCAGCTGATGCTTGGATGCTGCCTCAAATGCAAGGAGAGACTGAGTTACAGGACACAGAGATTTTTCTTGCTGTAATAAAATGACTCTTTAACTTGATCTGATCCCCATGGGTTTGTTTTGATCTGGTTAAAATCCCACTCAATGCCACACAGCTGTTAGTGGGAATCTCTTTCCACCCTCCTTTCCTGTTTCCTTTCTGTATGCTTTCTCTCTCCTGACCTGTGTGCACCCTGCCTTTTGTAGGAAGGAGACAGACCATGACCAAGCAGTCAGGTGCCTTTACGAAGAAATGGAGCAACAGATCAAAGCAGAAAGGGAGAGGCTGATCTGCCAGGTACCTCATCTCTCTTGGCTGAAGTCAAACCTTCTCTGGTCTGAAGGAGAGGTGGTGGCTCATCTAGCTAAGGAACAGCTCTTACCATGCTGGGTGTTGTATGCACACCTATGTGTCTTTACTTCTGCAGGAAGCACTGAGACATGACAGGAGTAACCTGCTCCAGAAGGAACTGCGCAGCAAAGAGCAGGAGCTGGAGAAAATCCTCTACCGCCAGAAGAAGGTAACAGGATCCAAATCCTTTCTAAAGAAGCACTTGCCCTTCTACTGTCTTTCTGCTAAGGCCTTTTCTGACTGAGAATGGTTTTCATCTGCTGAGGGTTGGTACTAGCTAATCCGGTACTAGCTAGTCTAGTTCTCTCTTGGCTTGGAAGGTGTTGAAGTGAGCTTCTCAAGAAGGTGGTGGATAAGGTCCACATAGAACTGTTACTCCCTAAATCCTGCAACAGGAGAGGTGAGGGACACTCAGTGAGACCAGTATGAATTTGATTTAGAAGAACTTACTTCTTTACACAGAGATTAGCGCTGGATTATTTTCCACAGGAGGCAGGCAGTTATCAGCAGTTCAGAAACAGATTGGACAAACAAATGGACACAGGCTCATAAATACTTATTAAAAGGAGGAGTAGTCAAGGATGTGACCTCTAACATCCCTAGTCTAGGGACCATAGATGCTAGGGGTGTATGAGGGGAATGGACTATAGTTAGGTGTCCAGGCATGCTCTTCCTAGGTAGCATCTCCTCTTCCCACGGGTCAAGGCAGAGTACTGGGCTACATGGACACTTACTCTTACTCGAATGGTAATTTCTGATGCTCTTAACTCTGAGGCTTGTACTAAACTATGTGGATAATTGGGTCCCTCTTGTGGCGTAAGACCAGTATTGTGATTGTGCTATTCTACGGTATGGCTTCCAAGTACAGACAACATAAACGGGAGAGTTGTGTGGGACAGAGATTTCTTAGGGATGGGCAGGTGTGCTTTATTTAAAGCCTGTCCCCGGGCTTATTGAAAGATCCAAAGGCTGTGGGCAGGGGTTGCTTTTTCTTAGTCTCAACACCACTGCCTAGCATATGTGGTCATGCTCAAATTTTCCCTGATGTCCAAAGGGCTGGAAGTCTCCAGACAAAGCTGGGTGTGACTTGTGCTTGTAGCCTTAGCGGGGAGAGATGTGGGGCTTGTGTTTCAAAGAACCTAGGAAAGGTCAGCTCTGTTCACCCCTGCTGTTGTATGCGTATGCTGGCAGAGAGCAAGGTAACAGGAAAAAAGCACTTTTATCTTCTGCCACAGTGTGCTGCTTTACTTTCCCTTTGAGAGGAGGAGAAGGTAGGCTGAGACAAAAGGCAAGCTGAAGGTATAAATGTGGAGGCTGACTCTGCCACCTACTACACTGGTCAGAACTGGTTCCTGCTGCTCCTCTCTGGTTGCAAGCACGGACTGTATAATTTTATTTCAGGGCTGTAAGTTCTCAAATAGGTGCCACAATGTCTGCATAGCACCAGCTTCAGCAGAGGGCCCTGGTTAGCTGGTATGGCTGGCTAGATACTGAAGTGTCAGTATGATCCTTCTTGCAATGCCCTACTTGTCATTAGAGATGGGCGGTTTTGACTGCTGCATCTGTTTTTGACTCTTTCCCAGACTACACCAGCCATTTCTGAGGAATCGCATCACTGCTTGAGTACATGACAGCAGGCTCTGAACTTCCCAAATCAGGCTTGTTAGTTGTGCTGGGGTCTTGTGCTGCCTAGATTGCAGCTGTGCCCCAGTGGCATTTAAACAACATCTCTAGCCTGAGGTCCTGTCTCCAACAGTAGTAAAGGCCACCCAGTCATTTGACTTTGCAGGTGTAGTGTGAGATACCCCTACCACCTCGATATACCCCCTTTCAGCTGCCATGGGCTCACAAAGCCCCCAACTAGAGGATGCATTTCAAAAACTGTGCTTAGTAAGTCCCAACAGACACACCCCTGCTTCCGCCCACAATTTTCCAGTCCTCCTTTGACTCTCATTTGCATTCCGATTTCTACAGTGCCTGACAGCAGCAAGCTCTCCACGCTGCCTGAAGCACTTCCTCAGCTATGCCTGACTAATTGCATTGCTTGCTCCCCAGCGCTGGCATGAGGAGAAATAATTGCTTCCAATTCACCTTCTCAATGCCACTGGTGGTCCTGTAGACCTAAGTTGTGTTTACCTCCCTTCTGCCTCGTTGTTTACATCTTCTTTTTCAGCCTGTTTTTACAGGCATGATTGTAGCACAAAACCCTTCCTCTCTGTGTTTAATCCCTCCTCCTCTCCCATTGCAGCTGGAACATCAGCTACAGTTGCTGAACTCAGAGCAGCTGGAGACCCGCGTGCAGAACAAAAGGCTCCGGCACCTAAATGAAAACCTGCTGGAAGAACTGGAAAAAAGCAAATGGGAGCTGGAGGCAGTGAAGCGGCAATTACAGAAGCTCCAGAAAGAGGCTCAGCTTGAGCAAGAGCAGAAGGACAGGTGGGAATGGGCAGGGAAGGGGGTGTCAGGACAGGGACCCAGGCAGAGAAGGAAGGGTGGGCAAGTAGTTAAAGAATAAGGATCTCTAATTAGAAGCCTTGGTCTCATCAGGGGATTGCCTGTTTCTTCTTGACAAAAAGAATTAACATCTCTGTGGTCTTATGGGCCTAAACAGGGAGTGATACTGCTACCTCCTGCCTGCCTTTAGTGGGAAATGAGTATGTTCATTGATATTTGGCTAGAAAAACAGTGTAAAAAAACCCCCACAGATGTTCTTCAGCCTAAAGGAGGCTTCTCCTCCATGTATTTTCCAGTTCACCATTGCCTCTATGAAGTTCCTACATATCCTCTTCTAATCACTTGTGTTTCTGTTTCTGGGCTTAATCTAATAATACATAGCTAAGCATTGGGATGTTTCAGTTCCAGATGGCAGTGACCATCCTTCTCATCTCTAGCAGCTGAGGAAACTGGAATGTGAAAGGATAAAAGGGGTTGCCTGCCCTCGCATTGGAGGAGAACAGGAGAGCTGGGGTACAACCCAGCCCCCAGCCATCCCAGCTCCCACAGCAGTTCTGTTTTGTCTGAATCCTCCTAGCATAGGGCAGGCCCTTATCTTTGAGCAATACCATGAGTGTCCCTGAGAAAGGAATCTTTGTATTTCCTCTCCCATTAACTTATTTCCCCTTTTAAAATCTCCGTTGCCCAGGGATGTGTTTAGAGTCTCCAAGAACATGCAGAAAGAGAAACAAAGCCTCCTTAGGCAGCTGGAGCTCCTCAGGTAAGAGCAGAGCTGGGGGGAAATGCTGAGCTCTTGTGCATGTAAGGCGCTGAGGTTTCAGCACTGTACTCATTTTTCCCACAGAAAGCTACGGGAGTGTATTCAAGTAGTGCTCAGACACTGCTTGTTTTTTCTAGGTCCAGACAGAAATGTGCAATCTGGCCAGCTGCGTTATTTCACCAAGTAATCCCTCCACTGGAGGAATTTAGCCTTTCCTGCTGGCTAAGGGGATGATGTGGAGCCCATTAGTGGAGCTGGGATACATGGAAATCCCAACATGTCTGGCAATAAATAACATCTTTATCTGTGTCCCAAGCTCTCTTTCTGTTCTAGCTTTCAAATGTTGGTCTTTACTCCGTTTTTGATGAATGCTTCATTGTGTCTCTCCCGTGTCTTCCTTTGGAGCAGAGAGATGAACAAGAAACTTCGAGATGAGCGAGATGCTTTTGAAGCCAAGAAGCTGGTTAGTCTAAGAAAGAAAATCCTAATTCCTAACCACCCTGCTTTCATCTGCTGCTGTTGCTGTCACCACTCGGGGGCCTGTCACTTCCATGGGTGGCAATGACCTGAGCTCATGAGGCCTGGTGTGGTGCTTAATACAGACTTCACAGCACCTCTCTGCCTGTGCTGGAGACAAGCTCTGCTGGCTGCTGTTGCCAGCTGCCCGGGTTTAACCCAAGGCGTGTTAGCCTGTGACGATCATGCAGACCAGTGCACGGCTGCAGTGGGTGCTGCCTGCTGCACATATGGGGTTTGTGTGTCATGATGGGCACTGGGCACATGCAAGGAGGGGAGTGAAGCTAGATGCATCCCTGGAGCTGAGTGGTGAGGAAGAACATGGATTCCCAGATGTGCTGCCGGCTGACTGGGGGTGGAGGGGCACAGGAAGGTTTTGGAGTTTCTCTGACCCCTTGAGTTTGTAGCAAATGTTTTCAGATCTGCCTCTGGGGCAGCTCCCCATTCCTGTGAACAATGCTGGGGTGGAGGTGCAGCAGTGAGCCTTGTGTCAGAGGGCTAGGAGAAAGCAGGGGGCCTCTGACGTCTGGAACAGTCAACTCCATCTCTGGCCTTTCCTGGTCTCCAAGATAAGTACGAATATGTGACCTATTTTTAATTCTTACTATTTATTCATGGAAAAGTCTTTGTGTTCCCAAATGCCACTGGCAAGGCTGCTCTGTGCTCTTCTTGGACCCATCCCTGACACCATGTGTCTTTGCCTATTCTGCCACCATGCTCCACTTGAAGATCTGGAAGTAGCTGCCTTGCAGTGAGGACAGGCAGCGGTAGGCTGCGAGAGACTTTCTGGCTGCTGTGTAAGGGAACATGGAAGGAAGCACAGGGATTGTGCCCAGATAGGGGACAAGATGCCTTGCTGGGGGAGAGGCTGGAGTTCTTCTCCAAGTGGAGCAGCAGCTGTATAAAATAACTTAAGTAACTATTTTGGATGGAAATGAGGTGTGTGTGCATGTGCCTTTGTGTGTATGTTTCTGAAATCTGAAAGATTTCTTTTTTCTTCCCCCTCCCCCTGCCTCCATTTTTAAAGCTACCAAGTATGTGTGTGTGCACCAGAGCTTGGAGGATTAATAAACAGTCACTCTGGAGCAGAGTCCAGTGCAAGCAGCCGAAGAAAATGGTTTGTTCTCCTCTTTCCATGCATAGTGCTTCATCAGCTTTTGGGTTCCTGTAGGTGGGGCGGGTGGCCCGTGGAGACCATGGTTCAGGTATGTACCTCTGTGTGTGCAAAGCTTGTCTGCTTCTCTTCTGTTCTCTTCTTTTCCCCCAGTAGGACCTGCTCAGGGCTGCTCCGAAACGTGACAGTTGCAGGTGGACCTAAGAGGGAGCCTAGCAGAGAGAGTCGTAGTACAGAGGAGCCATTTCTCCCTTCTCGCTGTGCTGGAAGTAGGGATGGGGCAGCAGGGTAAACTGCTCCTACCACCGTTGCTCATCTGGCAAGGCTTTGTCATGCTGGGCAGATGAAGCCTGTATTGGAGCAAGGTTTTTTTCCTTTGTCAGCCAGCACATCTTGTTGGCCACTCTTGTTTCAGTGTGTCAGGTAAGCAGGGCTCCAAGGGATTGGCAGATGCTGCTATTGTCATACACCTGCAGAAGATCTCCTGCCCAGCCTATCCCACTAAGGGGGAGAGAATATAGCAATAGTTCCCTGCAGCAGCAAAAAGGAGAGTCCAGCCTTCTGATGGGGATCTGTAGTGTGACACACTCTCTGCCAGAGACTATCAGTGTTTTTACAGGCTAAAAAGAAACCCAAGGTCTGAATACCCTCTGTTAGTGCTGGGAAGAGTTGTGTTATTTCTGTGAAATGAAGGTGTGATGAACATTGGTTCTTTCATAGCAAAGATTTTGAAGTGGTTGGAAGGAGGAGCTGGGCTGTATGTGGCTGATAGCAACCCAGCCGCTGCTCCTTTGCACTTCTCAGTGCACAGCTTAATACCTTGCTCTTCATAAGATTTTCTGGCCTTGCCAGGGTAGGCAGACCCTGGTCCCACAGCACTGTGGGGCACTGTTTTGCCCCAGTGGCTAGGTCACAGTGGCTATTTGTGCCTGTGTGCAAACCACTGCTGGGTGCTTTTAAGACCTAGGGGTTGCAGGTTCAGTTTCACTCCACACACCCTGGCTGTGGAGTTATGCTTGTATGCTGTATGTTAACAGAGCAAATCTCATGTCTTGTCATCATGAAGAGTGTTTTGGAACTTTGACTACATTGGACACGTATTTGTATTTCACTGATAAACCAGAATTTTTCCTATCCCACTGATAAACCAGAATCTTTCACATCCAAAATGCCTGGACATGTGCTGCTGTTGTGGAATCCTTGCCATCGTGTATTGTACAGCTGTGATGTTGCGTCTGTCCCTTTACCATCCCCATGAAAAGCCAAATGTTACACAAACCTGGCAGGCCAATAAAGCATGGCAGAACCAATGGCAAAACATGTCCTGTTGTTTCTCCTTTCTTACCCAGGTGCATACTCTGCAGGCTGTTTCCTCTCCAGGTAGGGTGGCGCCAGAGCAGATTGCCTGGGAGTCCCTTTGATTGGCAGGTGACTTGAAGGTTGCAACTCAGCTCCAGTGGGCTGTAACACAATCTCCTTGTCTCTGTGTGTCTAGAGTGCCCTTGAGCAAACCTGCTTAAACCCTGAAAATTTCCTTCTCTATCCCCGCTCGAGAACCACTGTCTGGCTGAACCACAGCCTGGTATCAGTGTTGACCGAATCATTGCTATGCACTTGGGGGTCCTTTGCCTTGGAAGATATGTGCTTCACAGTTGTGAGCCTCTCAGTGCTGGAGTGTTTCTGTGGCTGGAGTTTCTCTTGAACACCAGTTTTATATATAAAAATGTTGAGGTTCCTAATTGGGTGAAGCCCTCTGTGGAGTCCAGAGTGTCTCCTTTTGTTGGACTGCATTGCAGTAAAGGTGTCCTGGGAGTTCTGGCGAACAGAGCAGCTTCTTAATTTTTTGACCTTAAAATAATCCAGGGTTTATTGAAGAAATAATCTTTGTAGTCCTCCCCTGGGCTGTGGGGAACACGAAGGAAGGCCTGTCCAGAGCTGCCTGGAGGTGTTTGGTCAGTTCAAAACTGCTGCCAGAGGCAGATCTGGCAGGCTGCAAACTCTTCTTTCCCACCTTTACCCTGAGAAATAACTTGTGAGGACATGTCAGAAATCTCCAGACTTACAGAGTGAGTACATCTCCCTTTCCCCCAGTGCCGAGGCGATGGGCACCTTGCCACACTGTCTCTTACTTTGTGTTTTGTGTGCGTAGCCAGAGCAGTTAGCCAGTCCATTTGGGGGTGAGGGAGGGGCTAGGCTTTAGAATGGCATTTGGAGAAGCTGGCGGGTCAATCCTCTCTCTGCCACAGGCTTTCCCGTGTGATCTCAGGCAAGTTGCTCATCTTTGACTCTGCTGGGGATGGCAAAGCAGATGTATGGGGGGAAGAGGGTTGCAAGAGTTGTCCTGCTTTCTCCTTCTCTGGGGAGCTGGTAAACACTGGCTATAGGGATTGTGTAGTCTGAGGTAAGTAGGAGGAGAGCATGGAGAGGGATGATCGTGTAAGGCAGAGCATGTGCATTGCCCTTTGTGGAGTGGTCTCCTTTCTTTCCTATGGTGCATGTGCAGCTCTGGGTGAGTACCAGTGGAGGAGGGGTACTAGTGCCTTCTGAGGAAGGGGCAATCGGTCTGTCACACAAAACATCAGCATAGTAAAAAGGCAGGTGGGCAAAGAGAGATTCAGCTGTGAGACCAAGTGGAGAGCAAGCCACAGAAATAAAAGCTATGGCTGTCTAGAGGAAGGGTTCAGTTTGGGGCACCACTGTTTTTGATGGATTTTGTTGCAAAGGGGAAAGCAGCAACAGTGATGCTTTCTTGCACGAGTTAAATGAGCTGAACTGAGAAAAGCAAGCCCTGTGCCCACTTCTGTTCAAGCCTGGCATGGGGCACTACCACTGCATGGTGTGGGGCTGCAAGGGCTCCAGCCTTGCCTCCCCAAAGCAGTCTGCAGAGGTGGCAAGTGGTTGAACGGGCTGGTCAGGTTCCTGGGTCCTAATCGCATTCTTCATCCCTTCTCTTTTCAACTTCCAGGTGCCTCAGAGCAAAAAAACCCTGTTGAAGAAAGGGTCAGTGCTAGGCAGTTACCTGCTGGATGACAAGCTGGTCAAACGGTTAGATGGGCATCTGTGTTGTGTTTGTGGTGTCCGTCTGTGCCTGCTGGAGTACCCTGGCGTCAAGCTCCATCCTATGTTTAGTTCTCCCACCTTGGTGCTGGCTGGTTTGGGAGCATGGGTGTGTGTGTGTGCAGCTTGACTGTGGCTCTAGCTGCCTCTTGGCATCAGGTGGTGTCAGCTCAGTGTGAAGCTGAGGATGCTGTTAGCTGATTTCCACAGGGGGGCGGTCCCCCTCTGGGCTGCTTCTGCATGCAGCAATGGGGGAGCAAACCTAAATGCCCTCAGAAGCTATGGGAGTGTTCATGGGATGGGAGTCACAAAGGCCTGCCTGTGACAGTCAGGCAGCTCCTTAAAAATGACTGGATCATCTCCCAAGTGTGCCAGTTCCTTCTCAGGCAGAAATCCTGTCCGCTGGTGCTTCATGCCAGAGCCCATATCCCTGGGGCATGGGAGAGGGCAGGAGCTACACAAGGCTTGTGTTCTCTCTGGCAGCTGAAAGCCCCAAGGAGAGGGCCCATCTCCCTCCACACATATGCAGATGCTCACCTGGCACACCAGGCCTCCCTTTCAGCCAGGGCAGGCAAACATGTCTGTGTGGCCAAGGCCTTTTTTTTTTTTTTTTTTTTTTTCTTTTTTTCACTCTACATGCAGACTGTACAGCAGCTTCAATACCCACGTACATGTGCTTGCCTGAGCTGTGCTGGCATTAAGCATCAGCCCTTGCGAACTAGTTGTATGACCAGCACCCCTAGTTCCTCTGAGAGGCAGGGGAGGCCAGTCGAGCCCTGGCCTGGCTTGGAGCTGGATCTCCCCTGCAGCTGCTGGCCCCAAACAAGTTTTAAAGGCAGCATGCTTCCCTGTTTCCTACCAGGTCTCTGCAGAAGGTTCCCCTGCTTCCCAGTTTCTCTTGGTGCCAACCAGAGACATAGGTCTAGGATCAGAGTTTCTTCCAGCTTCAACTGGCCCTTAATGCTTGCAATTCTGGTAGTGGCATTTAAGAATCAAGCTTCAGGCTCTTGGGCTCATGGACTGATGGAAAACCATGTGAACTGTGGAGCACATCTGATTCTTGAGCCCAGACTGGGAGGTAGCTTGGATACCTCTGAGGCAGAATGGCTGTGTGACTGGCAGACATGCTATCCATGGGATCAGACAACCAAGCTCTCCCATCCTCCTCCCCAACTATTTCTTGTAAAGATCCTGCTAGCTGCTGCTGGCATAAACCCACCGGAAAGGCTTAACACGTGGAGAAGTCTGGCAGTGAGGGTGATGTGAGAAGGGTAGAAGGATTTGTTGGTCCTGTCTCTGTCCCAGTGCTGTGTCACACCACATTGCTTGAGAAACATGAATAAAATCCATTAGCTCTGGAGTCACTGTTCAGAAAGTTTCGTGTTTGTGTGTCCTCCCAAAGAAGCTTTTGAGACTCAGCCCCTCATTGCTGTGAGTCCTGCCAGCCATGGGAGATGGGGTCTATTGCCCAGAACCTGAGCCTGAGAGGATGTGTCTGTTTTCAATGGGGGGACGTTCCAGCTGGCCTGGCTCTGGGCTGGCATTTGGGGCAGATGCAGGGGAGACAACCAGGAATGCGAGCTCCCTTTCATGCAAAAAGTATAGGCATAGCAGCAGGTGAATTTTGCAGCCCTGATGGGGTGTACTTGCAGGAGTAAGAGAGGAGAGTTGTTGCCCTGATTCCTGCACTAGTAGCAAGAGGAAAATGTTGCAGAGAGAGGTGGGATGTGCTGCTTCTGAAGAGATTGACTGCACTAAGCCTCTGGTCTCTGTAATTTGCTTCCAAATGCAATCTGTTGGCCAATGAAGGCAATGGAGCTACCTGTGGTGTATAAAGCCCTTCAGTTGTGTTCTAAGCCTTCTCACTCCCTTCGTTTAGTTCTTTAACCATGGAAAGCCAAGGCACAGTTAAGATGCTGCCTTGCCCCTCAGCAATGATTCCAGTAGTTTAAATCAGTTATTCTAGCTGTTCCTTTGAAGATTGTTCCTCCACTTGCCATGTCAGCGCTACCCGTAGTGAACAAAGTGCATCAGCCTGCTCTTGTGTAGGCACAGTCAGTACAACACCTATTCCCTACTACCGCTGCTTGGGCAGGGGTCCTGGGGATTTCTTGCCATTCAGAGTGCAGCATGGCTGGTTAGAAGCTTTAAAAAATAAACATCTTTCAGGTCCTGGCTCCCTTACCTCAGGCCAGGCATAGATGCAGGCCAGAGCAGAGCCAACACCAGGCAGAGTGGCCCTGGTGTGAGCACGTTCACTGCAATTTGCACACCTGTGGCAAGTTTCTGCTGCCTGAACTCAGTAAGACTCTGCTACAGCAGTGTTTGGAAGTGCTCGGCTGGTTTCCTGGAGCATGGCTGTGTGCCTTCAGCAGAGGGCACTAACAGGCGTGCACACTGCATGCAGCCTCCCAAGGAGGAGCAGCCAGTCCTCACCCTGCTGGCTGCAGTCAAAATCCTTTTCACTAACCTGGAAACCTTTGTTACTTTTTTTTTTTTTTTTTTTTGTGTTGCCTTTGGTAACAAAAATAGACGATGGGGTTGTTGCTTCTTTTTAAATGTTCATCCTGTTGCCACCTTTGTATGCTTTGCCTTATTTTTCAGTACTGGGGGAAGCGGGAATTTTTAAGTTAATGAAGTATATGTCGCCACATATGAGTACAGCATAGCTCAGGTGAGCTGTCTCTCTTTCCCTAGGGGCGCTGCTGATGCCTTAGTCACAGGGAGTATGGGGAATGTATGTATGAACTAGAGTTCCTGCAAATGCTGCATATGCACTAATTGGATCGCATTGGTTGTTTTGGGAATTTGCAACCTCCTCCTCTTCCCCTCACCCCCTACCCTCCCACCCTATTTGTGGTGCCTGTGGGCTTTAATACAGACAGATGGCCTCTGTGGACCTTCCCTTCACCTTCCTGGTGGATGTGGCAGTGGAAGAACCCAACAGAAAGAACTGTAAATACTTCCCAGGCAACAGGACACGGCTGAAGACAGGAGAACGAGGTGGCAAAAACTTCAGAGAGAAGAGCAGAGACAAGGAGAGATGGTCATTGGCAGCAGATGCTGAGTGGTTGAAGATGACTTTGAAGGGTGATGCTGACTGTAGAAAAAATGCAGAGGGATTAGATGATGCTCCCTTGCCTCCTAGAGGACAGCCTGTTGGCACTGAAACCAGGGTGAGTCTAATTACTTGGGGTTCTTCCTCAAACCCCTGCTACCAGTGACCTGAGGGTTTCTGACTCTCTTTCCATCTAATTCTAGCTCCGTAGGATTATAGTGCAGGGGTCCAATGCCTAAATCAAAGCACAGTCTGCAGCTGGGCTTTTCAAAACTGCATCCCTCTCTTCCATTGTAGCTCCAGGCACTGGAACCAGCCAGCTGTTCCCCAGACCACATCTTTAAAGTGGTGTTTGTAGGGAACTCCGGTGTTGGGAAGAGCTCCTTCATCCACCGCTTCTGCTACAACAGGTTCTTGACTGAGCTCAATGCAACCGTTGGTAAGTAATAGGGTTCCTGGCTCATCTGGCTAAGAAGAGTGGGAGACTCAGCCTGGACACTTGCTTTTTGCCATATTTTAGCCCAGCTAAAGGTAAAGATGGTCTCTCTCCCAATTTCAAATCAATCTTGCAATTTCCCTGAACTAAATAGCATTGATCTTGGCAGTTGCAACGGCAAGCTGCTCTCTTCCCATCCTATCTTATGATCATTGTTACCTTCCTGACAGGTATCGATTACCAGGTGAAGAGTTTGATGGTGGATAACACCCAGGTTGCCTTACAGCTGTGGGATACAGCTGGACAAGAAAGGTAAGCAATTTCTGTGAGGCTGCCTGTTATGGGTTTGTGTGGCCTGGTTTTCTTTGGTAGTGGGGGAGGGGGCTGCAGAGGTGGCTCCTTTAAGCAGCTGCT
>VYZV01014089.1:64897-77511 GCA_013401275.1 Pandion haliaetus | reverse complement strand
AGGAGGGGGAGGAGGGACACCTGAGGAGGCTGATGGCCCTGCAGCCCCTGGTGAGATGGCAGGCTGTCCCCCTGCAGCCCATGGAGGTCCATGGTGGAGCAGAGGCTCCCGAAGATGGCCATGACTCCATGGGAAAGCCCGTGCTGGAGCAGTGTGTGACTGGAGAGCAGCCCGCGGAAAGGACCCGTGCCAGGGAAGTTCGGGAAGAACTGAAGCCCGCGGAAAGGACCCGCGCCAGGGAAGTTTGTGAGGAACTGCAGCCCGCGGAGAGGACCCATGATGGAGAAGTTTGTGAAGGACTGTCTCCCATGGGAGGGACCCCATGGTGGAGCAGGGGATGAGTGAGGATTCTTCCCCCTGAGGAAAGGAGCGACAGAGATGATGTGTGGCGAGCTCACCTCAACCCCCCTCCCCTGTTCCCCTGTGCTGCTGGGGGGAGGAGGTAGAACTGGGAATGGAGCTGAGCCAGGAAGGCGGGAGGGGTGGGAGGGGAAGGTGTTCTGATGTTTGGTTTTCCTTCCTAATATCCTTGGTTTTGATTTGATTTGTAGTAAATGAAATTGATTTTGTTTCTTCCCCAAGTTGAGCCTGTCTTGCCAGTGACCCTAAGTGGGGAGTGATCCCTCCCAGTCCTTTTCTCGACCCACGAGTCTGCCTTTGTATTTTCTCCTCATCCCACCATGGCCAGGGGTGGCTTCATGGTGCTTTGTTACCAGCTGGGCTGAAACCAAAACCATGACACTGCCCGACTGCTGGGCTCAGTGTAGGAAGCAGGAGGAAAGGGAAAGAGTGTGTGTACCTGGTTTCTGTCTCTGGGAAAATTGTTAGCTTCAGAAGAACCGAAGAGGTTGCAGCAGCTATTCCAGTGCTGAACCTGCAGCAACGGTCTGTTTCAGAGATTTCTGGAAGCTGTGGCTGTGAAGCAGGGCCCAGGGAGATCACTCCGAGGACTGACGGAAAAGTAGTTTTTCATATGTCTGACCTGCATGCTTCTGGCTTCAGGTAGTCTATCTATAAATCACTGTACGGTGTGGGGTTCAAAGCTCCTCTAGCCCTCAAAGTTATCCTGCATCAGCCTGCTTCTGGGAAAAGCTGCAAGACAGGGCTCCAGAGAGGATAGAAACAAAGGCTCTACTGTCCCTTCTGCTAATAGACTCATGGAAGTGATGATCCTTGGTAGAGGGGCAGTGTAGCTTTTTGTGACAGTGAATACAGGTTCCCCATTTGAAGGCCTCTAGTTTCAAAAGCATGGCCCACCACTAGATGTTACTAGCATTGTTCATGAGGACCAGAGTAGTAGAGGACACACTTAACCCTCATCTGCCACTAGAGATGAAGGCTCACCACTACCTTCGTGTAAATTAGGTTTTATTTAGGATGCATTTTGAAGCTGAAGGTGAAAAGCTATTTCAAGGGGGCCGTTAACTTCCAGAGCCTGGCAAAAATAAGTACTGGGTATTTTGGGCTAATAGATTATGGGGGCAGACTTTCAGGAGGCAGCCGAGGTCTTGTGAATATTATAATTCTAAACTGTGCCAACAGAGTAATGATGCTGTCTACCTCAATCAGCTAGACCATGCAGACCTGGTGGGAATGTACTAAGTAGGAATATTTATTGAAAAGCAAATTATTTCTTCCAAAAGCTTATGCTTTATGCTGAAGAAATAATGATTTTTGGGAGGACTCCTGTGGTTCAGTGCTGAAGCTGAGCAGTAAGGGGAGTTGTTATGACGTGACATGTGGCATTTTACTGAGGCCAGATTGCATCAGAGGTCAAATTCAAGATACTGTCTCTGCAGAAAGACCTTGAGGGTAGGCCCCTGCAGCGTTAGCAGGTCTTAGACTTGCAAGAGAGAACTTGGCTCAGTGCTGATACTGAATAGGAGACCTGGGAAGAAGCAAAAGCTTTTCATACTTCTAGAGAAATATTAATTACTTCTAACTGGAGGTGTCCAACTGTGAATATCCTGTGGAAGAGATAGAGGAACCCCTTGGAGCATGCAAGGAGAACTCCTTGGTAACTTCCTTGAGACCAGTGCACACTACATTTGATGTTTCTTCTAGAGCATCTAGCCTGTGCTGTAGTTCCATAGGTACACCTTGACTGCCAAGGACAGTCTGTGCTTTCTCAGTTGGGTAGTTGACTGAATGTCATGCCCTTATTGCAGTGAGAAAAAACATGCTTCAGGCAATCATCTGAAGAGTTCAGGAGGGTCACTACTTACTGTAGGTTTTCTTGGCTCTTAATAGAACAGGAGAACTTGTTACCCTGTGCAGGGCTGAAATACACAGCTCACCAGTGAGATCTCAGTATTTGTGTTGCATTTAATTCCGTCAGTTTGCAATCAGTGTGGTTATATCATGGCCCTGTCACAAACTGCTTACAGATTTTAAGGTTTGTTTTTTGGTTTTGTTTTGTTTCTTTTTTTTTTTTTAATTTATTCCCAAAATAAAAGTCTGTGGTTCTAACTGGTACCCACAGGACAAAGTAGATATCTGGTGGGAGTTTCTCCTGAAAATTGTGTCTAACTGCCGATTTTATGTATGATAGCATTGCTTTATAGATTCAAAACTGGAAACAGACTGTGCTGATGCTGAGATCTTAATTGCTGTTTTGGCAGCACTGGGGCAGACATTATGCATGCCTAGTTTATACTGTGGTACAGCTTAGTCTGCAGATTCTTCCAGGCTCCAGAGAAAGGTCATGTTTTTTTCCATCCATATCCTTTTTTATAGGCAATTACCTTTTCCTATCCCACTGTCACACCTAAACAGATTTTTCTGTTTCTTTCTTCCTGATCTGCAAAGATCTTCCTTCCTGCTTTCTCAGCACCATGCGTTTGGAAAGACTCCTGCTTAGCCATGGCTGCCTGGCCTGCTGCAAAGGTGCAAGGATCTGACCTGTCTGTCACCAGCCTGTACACACCGGCCCCAGGGGACACACCTCATGCACGGGGGCTGCCAGGCCTTGCAGACAGCCTGCACTAAAAGACAGATAATCCCATTCTGTTTCTTGTCATCACACAGCCATGGTTCTGAGAGTGCCTTTGGTTTCATTTGGACTCAGGTTTCGGAGCATTACCAAGCAGTATTTCCGGAAGGCAGATGGGATTCTGGTGATGTACGACATTACGGCTGAGTGCTCCTTCACAGCAGTGCGGAACTGGATGAGCAGTGTCCAGGTGAGAGCGGGGCCTTGGCTCTCTGATGCTGGTGCTGCTGCCTTGCTCCAGACCAGCTCCAACAGTCTGTCTGGGAGCGATGTTCTCCAATGCCCCAGGAGGTCCTACTGACCTTGGGAAGATGAATTATCAAAGCCAATGCGATTGGGTACTGGCTGTGGTAGTCAGTTTGGGACCAGGGGATTCCTGTTGAAGATACCAAAGCCAGCGATAGCCCATTAAATGAGGGAGGGCTGTTTCTAAGGCAGAAGGTAGCGGGACCTGCCAAAACAGTAGTGTATGTTTGTAAGCAGCCCTTGTGCATTGGCAACGTGTCCTAAATGTGGTCACATCACACCTGTGCTCAGGCAAGGAGATCTCCTGGTGTCCAGCCTATGTATAGGAAAGGAAGACTGCAGCCCTGGTGCATTTAGGCTAAGACTTGCAGCATGCATGCACAGTGCTTCGCACAATCACGTCCTGCCTCTGCTTTGAGATAAGACTGAAGTATTAGTAATAGCTTTTTTTTTTTCACTTGCTTCAACTTTAACAGTTGGGGTTTTTTCTTTTCTTTTTTAGTTGGTGACTGTGTATTAATACTGTAGTCTGCCCCTCTGCTTTTTATTTCCCAACTCGGGGAGACTGTCATGGTTTAACCCCAGCCGGTAACTAAGCACCATGCAGCTGCTCACTCACTACCCCCATGCACCCAGTGGGATGGGTGAGAGAAACAGGGGAAAAAAAGGTAAAACTTGTGGGTTAAGAACAGTTTAATAGAACAGAAAGGAAGAAACTAATAATGATAATCATAACAATAATAAAATGGCAATAATAATAAAAGGATTGGAACATACAAAACAAGTGATGCACAATGCAATTGCTCACCACCTGCTGACCGATGCCCAGTTAGTTCCTGAGCAGTGATCCCCCCAAGCCAACTCCCCCCAGTTTATATACTGGGCATGATGTCATATGGTATGGAATACCCTTTTGGCCAGTTGGGGTCAGCTGTCCTGGCTGTGTCCCCTCCCAGCTTCTTGTGCCCCTCCAGCCTTCTTGCTGGCTGGGCATGAGAAGCTGAAAAATCCTTGACTTAGTCTAAACATTACTTAGCAACAACTGAAAACATCAGTGTGTTACCAACATTATTCTCATCCTAAATCCAAAACATAACACTGTACCAGCTACTAGAAATAAAATTAACTCTATCCCAGCTGAAACCAGGACAGAGACAAAAATACCTGTCTGTGTAATTTAAATAAGTTGTGTGTAGGTGATTCAGAACTGAAGGGAAATTGTCAAGGGTGGGTTTGTTTTGATTGTGCCAAGTCTGAAAAACCAAGATCTAAGTGAAATGAATAAGTGTAGGTTGGAGGTTTCTAATATTATTAACTTCCACAGGCCTGTTGGGGGAAAAAAAACCCAAACCACTTAGCTATTTGTTTAGACTCTAAAAGATCAAAGGTTAAGATTTTCAAAACTACCCAGCATCTGAAAATCAGGCTTCTTTCAGAAAGGTTAAACTGAGCATGCAGAAAATCAAAGCACCCCAAATCTGTAACTTTTAATAATCTCTCTTCTTGTCCTTTCCCCATCTTAGTATTTATCTTGCTGTGAAGCTGTTCAGGTACTGCAAGTCATCCCAGGTAGTCAGGTTTGGAAGTAACTTTGAGCCCCATTCTGCAGTCCTTACTCTGGTGATGTTCTAGTGAGCCAGTGGAACTAGAGGGAATTTTACCAAAGGTAATAGGCTCCAGGAATTGCCTAGGAAAACAGTTCCTACAGAGACCCTATACAAGAGTTGAAAATTGCTTAGCTTGCTTGGCCAGTGGATTTTCAGCAAGGGATAGCTGAATTTAGGACAGCACGGACAAACAGTACCACACATACACACAAAAATTATTGAACTTAATAAGCAGCACTGCCTGAACTTAAATTCCCAACAGCCTATGGGGCAAACTGCTTTTGTTTAGGCTTGTTATTTCCCAGAGGGGAACTTATGTCCTGTCTCCCCTCTCTCCACATCCCAGCTGAACATACCAATATCTGAAATACATTCCTGTAGTTTAAGCTTCCTTCCACAAATCCCTGGGGCTATTTGAGGAATGGCTAAAGGGCCTGATCGTGCTGCCACTGAAGATCTTGTTTGCATGAGCTAGAACAGGATCTGCTCAGAGATACTTCCCTCCCTCGGCTGAGTCTCTAGGGTGCTTTACTCTGTTTCTTTTGCAGGAAAGTATCAAGGATGGAGCTGTGGTCTTTCTGCTTGGAAATAAAATGGATGCTGCACAGAGACAGACCCGGAATGTGCCCAAGATGGAGGGGGAAAGGCTGGCAAAGGTGTGACACTGTGCTCTGCTGCTCGACCTGCTCTGCAGCCTCCCTCCAGCTGTGAGCAGGGTAGCCTGGCTGAGCAGGAAGCCCTTCTTGGAGCCATTTCCCAGTATGGTACCTTCCCTCTCCCCTCCTGCCCCCTGTTTCTCCAACAAAACATGTACCGAGGTCCCTCTGGTACCAGGGAGGATGAGGTGGTGGCCAGAATGTGGCAGACAAGGGCCCTTGAAGAACTCTCAAGTATTTCTCTTGAGGCTTGATGCCTCTTTGCAGCAATGCTCAGTCTTTCTGAGGGGAGCATGTATGGCTGTTTTCCCATTCGAGGACTCCCCTAATGCATGCTCTGCAAAACCATCTTGCCTCCTTCCTCACTGCCTGTGTCTGCATGCCCACTGGTACCTTGGCCCGTGGGTGAGGGAGACAGGGTATCAGAGGTGTTCCCCATCTTCTGGACTCTGCAACATAAAGGTAAGGGAATCCAAATAACCTGGGCAGATGTTTTCTCTTCCCAAATAACTCGCCACCATGTTCCCTTCTGGACACTCTGTCTGGGCCCCCAGTGCTGAAAAAGCATCTCCTTTTCCTGGGTTGGGGAGCAGGGTGGTAACAGCCACCTTCCTGGCCCCAGTTGCTCTTGGCAGAGTTCCCGGCAGCGAGGGTAGGCCAGCTCCCAGGCGTGTGGGTGAACGGTGGGGGAGAGCTGGCAGCCAACATGGGTGCTTGCTGTGCTCTCTGGCAGGAATACAAGGCTGTCTTCTACGAGTGCAGTGCAATGACTGGCTATAACATCATGGAGCCCATGCTGCACATGGCCAGGTCAGTGAACAGGAACAGTCACCCCTGGGATATTTCTCCAGCTGTAGGTGATTGGTGTGGGCTCTCCTGGGGAATGGGCAAAAAGAGGGGGTTGTCAGAGACTGACTTTCTGCCGTGTCACCAAAAAAGACCTGGAGCAGTGTGCTCTTCCCTCTGATTCTAGGTCCTTGTCTTCTGTGCCTGGAGAGCACCAAGTGTGGACTGGACGTTATTGCATGCAGAGCTTTGTCTGGCAGAGCTGGCTTTTGAAAGATTGGGAGTTTAATTTGAGTATTTAATCACAAAAACCTTGTGTACTATCCCAGATTTTAAGTTGGCATTTTCAGTTTGGAGTCTGCATGCATCTCTAAGGGTTTTTGGTTCCTTATCTTATTAAGCATTATACAGAATGTGGTATTTTGGTGGCAGTATTTTTAAAGGGAGATAAGACACTTTGTAAGGCTGAAAGAAGTTTGCGCTAAGATTTTTAGTTTTTAAAAAAACAAGTTGTTTTGAAAAAAGTCTTTGATAACTTGCAAGAAAAATAGCCTTTTATTTTCTTTTATCCCTTCACCTCCTGCTGCATCATCTCTGTTAAATTCACAGTAGGACTTACCTGTTCATTAACTGGGATGATTTATTTACTTAGCTAGGTAAATCACGTCTCCCATAGCATGTGCCTTCAGCGTCCTTTATTACCATGCTACTGAGATGCCCAGACAGGTGAAGCAAACAGTCTGGGATTCTGCCATCACTGTGGGAGCTTGGGAATAAGACACAGACCGTCCAGTCCCTGATCTGGTGTACTGACTAGTAAGCCATGCTGTCCCCTCTTGTATGTGTCCATTTTCTCTCACTGTTCCATGGAAATTCATGCTAATTTTCTTTGTGTTGTTTTTCTTGCCCAACTTCCAGTGAAGCCCAGCCTTTGAGCCAGTCACTTTTTACAATTCTAAATGTCTCTGGCTGATGGGGAGCAAAGGGCAGAGCCAAATGCCTTGTCAGGAAGATCTCAGTAACCGGGTTGTGTTCTTGATCTGTGCTGCTTGTTCCAGGTTGCTGACAGTGCAAGAAGACAGGCAGAGGGAGAATGCCCTGCAGCTGGAAGATGTCAGCAGGAGGAAAGGGTGCTGCACATAAGGCACATCAATGTGTCAGCAAGAGACATGCTAACACTGTTTCATGAAGTTGAGGTTCCTTTTGAGCAAGCTGAATCTGATGGTATAGGCTATGCAGAGACTTGAGAAAGCTGCAGCTTTTCCCCATCTGGGAATTTCAAGGCACTAAATCAGGCCAAAATGTGCAGATGACCTGCACTGTTCCATTTCCCAACTCTGCATGCAGCCCTGGTCTCTGGAGGCCTCTGCTTCTTTGGGGGAATTCAGCTGGTCTTAGCTAATAGCACAAACTGGGCCTTCTGTCTGGAGAGGTCACTTCCCTGTAGAAGGATGAAGTCTTGTTCCTTTTCTTTCCAGCAAAGAAGTGGCCTAGCAGCAGAGAACAGAGGACACAGTGGGTGCTGTGTTAAATAGAATTTTAGTGTAAGAGATAAAGAAATTATTTTAAATTTGGGCTAGCTCTAGGTCCATCTCAAAGAGCAGCATCTCTTCTTGGTTCTGTAACAGCAGAGCCCAGCTGAAAGCCTGCTCTGGTAAGCGAGAAAACCTACATCAGTTCCTGTAGGATCTGGATCAGGCCGTGTATTTACTGTGAAATTTGATTTAACTTGCCAATATTCTAATTAACTGATTCCATATGTGGATATAGAATGAACTGATAAAACAAATCATCCCGCTGGCTTTCTTCACTTTGTTGCCCTAATGGACCTTGTCACTGTCCCTGTCTGTTTACAGAATGCAGAGCCATTGCCCTGGGATTTGTAGGCGCTGGCACGTGCTCCTGATTCATAACCCGTTGCAGGAGCTGTGCTGTACATACCAGGGGAGCCATATATAGCCTGTTTTAAGGCTGAATGCTGCCTGTTTCCACCCATTCTCTTATCCTTTCCTGAAGAATCTCCAGCAACTAGAAACCTGCAGTACTGAAAAATCCTACTCTGCTAGCTTGACCATGGTGCTTTCAAACATACCTGGGCTGAAAGCACAAGGCAGCTGCCTGTGTGAAACGTACCTAGTGAGGCTTTTTCTCTTAGGTGACCTTGTGCAATAACCTCACTTTCCTGGTGAAGGGCCTGAGAAAGAGCAGGACTGAACCTGTTCCCGTTGGGAAGGGGCCTCTTTGTCACTAAGGAGTGGGGCAAAACAGGGTGAGGGGAGGAAGGCACAGGCCAAGGTAGGAACTGGCCCCAAAAGTACGCCTCTCTGCATAGCTGCTGCCATGCCTGGGCATGAAGCCCCTGGTGTTCTCTGGGGTGGGATGCTTTCTGTTGTGTAGCTCAGTTGCTCTTAAAGCCTTGTGGGACTACCTGAGGTTTTTCTGTAACGCCCTGTTCGCTTTCTTCTTTGAGTCTGTTTCTGCATGTGACTTTGACATTCTAGGTGCAAGATACGATACTGCAGCTGTGAAGCGGTCCCCCCAACCTTGCAGCATAGGGAAGGACTATATTTATCCACTCTTTCCTCTCTTGGGATAAGGCAATTACTCTGAATGTCTGTTTATTGCACAAATTTCTCTGGGAGTATCTCATGCAGGAAATGTTTTTAGTCACCTACAGCCTACAGTGTTACAAAGAATTTCTGTGGTTCTTCCCGGTGCCTTTTACTCCTGATAGGAAAGAGGAAGTTTTTCTCCGAAGAACAGGATTCCTGACTAAAAGGAATAGCTAAAAGTAATAAGCTCCCGCTCAGTCCTTACTGCTGGCTGGCTGTGGTTCACACTGTGTTTAACCGTAGTAATGTCTGCCAGAGACTGGGAATCAGAAAGTTAGAAAGGGTCCAGAAGGAACCAGGGCAGCTGGTATGGCAGTGCTGTCAGTGGAACTGCTTGTGTTTGCAAGAAATGATGTTTGGGAAGGGAAATCCTCTCTGTTTTCAGAAAGCACCTGTAATCTGAACACAGACTTGGCTTTCTAGTCAATGTGGGTGTGAAGGAGCACAGACATTATCACCTGTTGAATAGGTCGAACCCACTACCTGAGTTGGGGGAGCGGCTGCCAATGATTTCTCTGCATCACGCTCCAGTTGCAGGTTAATAAGGAGTGGCACTGACTAAGAACTGGCATCTTTGGTTGAGGCACATCAGTAATGTGAACATTTACTTACCTGCAGCATCAGGATTTGGGAAGTTGCTACAGAAGGAAGAGAGCAGTAGCGGGTCTGCTAACATGGTCTGAACATGGACCTCCCACACTGTGTACAGAGCACATGAAAGACAAAGGCATGTGAAATACAGCTGACACACAAATACGGGATAGTCTGTGTATTACCTTTATCAGTGCTGTCATGTTGCAATGAATGGCAAGAACTACCACATGGGTTTTTTTAAATGTACAACCTTAAGCATGTTTTCTTAGTGTGCAAGCACAGTACAGGCAATAAAGAAATGCTGTCTTACAAATGGTTGTGTTGAGAGATTTTTTTTCAGGTGCTGCAGGAGATTCAGCCTCCTTTCTTCAGATGCTGACTGCAGTGTGACCTCCCCTTGTCACTGCTCAGGAAGTGCTGAGAAGCCTGTCCCCCATGGTGGTACAAACAGGAGGTTTCTGAGTAGGAAGAGAGTTGATCAGGAACCCGTGTATTGGAGGCAGCACAGGAACAATTCATGTCCACTCTTATTTTTTTACCTCTTTCAAGCAGCCAGAGTCCAGCTGATCAGGGAAGGCAGAGCAGGGAGGAGAAAAAGGGGAGATGCTTCCCCAGTGTCTGGGGGCAGTGCAGTGCTTTCAGAGAGGGCATGTTCTCACCTTGTACCTATATTTGTAGAACTAAACATTTATTTTAATAATGTCCCCTGCATTCTTTTCACTAGAGTTGGGAATTTGGTTGCTTTTTAATCCTTGTGCCCTGGCATGCCTCCAGCTGGATGTTCATGCATTACACAACTACTCTCTCTGCAGCTTTGACCAAATAAATTATTACTCGTTTCCCCTGCTAGCACAAGTGGCTCATTGTAACATCTTTTTTTAGCAGGAAGAGGGTGGACTTTTGTTTCAACCATGACAAAGTGGCGCAGAGTTTGAGCAGGTTATGCTTAGACAACAGTAAGCACCAGGGTGGGTTTTATTACTGGATGGTCTTTTGTTGTCTCTCTACACGGTATTTAAATGTCCTGTTGGAAGACCCAGACACTTACAGTCTAGAGGGGCAGTTTGTTCGTTTTTAAACGTGTCTGATACCAGATCCAAACTAGACCAGACTTTCCACAAAATTCCTAATTTTACTACATCCCCCTGTTTTTGTCAAAATCTCTCCTGCCTATGAAGAGAAGCACTGGGAGCAGCCACCCTTTGCAAGCAACTGCTGGAAACTGCGGCATAAATAAAAAGCAAATAATGGGGATATCCTGAGGTGGCATGAGATTAGGGAGGATGCAAAATAGACTCTGTCTGGGGGCTTATTCCTGCGCTGTATTGGCTGTAGTCTTTTAGTGGAGATGTGACTTTTTGTATAAAATCTGTAAGGCATTTTGGAATCATATCACAAGAAAGTACTCTTAGAGCCCGGGAAGCCTTATCCTGGCACGTGCAACAGTGCAGCTATGTATACAATCAGATCTAGGGGCAAAGGTGAAAAAAAAAAAAAGCTGCTCTGATAAGTAACCACAGTTTCACAAAGCTCTGCACGCAGGTAAAGGGACCCCACTCTGCCTTGCATTTCCCATGTCTCTTTCATGTTAACATGCTAAGGATAAGCATAACAGGATTAGCCTGACAGCATCTCTTTGAAAAGCCAAAACAGGGCTGAAGAGAGAGCATTAAGACACAGTGCTAAGTTTAAAGCTTTCCCACAAGACAAATGCAGGAATTGCAAAGGTTTGGGATGTTTTCTTTTACCTTCTTTATTCCGGCAGCCTGAACTCCAAGGGACAGTTTCCATTTACACACATTTAATGAATTCCTGCTATGGGGATCATGCAGTCTCTCACACATTATTTTCTGTCCTGTCACCTTCTTCAGTTTGTGTCTTTTCATGCTCTTGTTACTTGGCAATTGGTTAGTCCCTATATAAATTGACCAACAAGTATAAACATATTTCATAGCTCATGCTACACACTTTTAAATGCTCTATTTGGAAATCTGCTCAGTGCCAAGAGATCCACAGTTCTGCAGTTCAGAGCTTCATTAGCTCTTTGAGCCACTGTCGATCTGCTCGTTACTTATCTGGCTGTTTATGAGTCACAAGAAATTTCAGTTGGCACAGTTAAAATAATCCAGTTCCAGAGTCTTCAGGCCTGCAAGGCATGCTTTATACGCATATCAAGCCATGTGGTTTAATAAGGCCCCCATCCTGGAAACACAAGTGTAGCTGTGCTATTCTGAAACAACTAGTCCACAGTAGACCTGGCCAGGTAAAATTAGCTTTTTGAAGGTAAACATGTATCTAATGAGCTGAGGACTGGGAGGTGGGGGGAGGGGGGTCCTGTAGTATAGCTCACCTTTACCTGCAGGCTTTCCCAAGCACATTACTTGTGCCTAATCATGCCCATTCGCTGACCCAAATCTGCCAGGGTGGGAGGTTACATGCATTCCTGTTTCTACATGAGATCTCTGCACACTGCAAGAAGGCAGCGGCTGGTGTGGCTGGCTGCCCAGGGCTCTGCCAAGGAGGGCTGGGGCCAGGGCCGGCATCTCTTGCTGCTTCCTGGCTCTGCCACACATTCTGTGCAAGAAATCTCTGGATGTGTAAGTGTGAGCTGGTCCCCTAAGGCTCTATTGAATCACTTGACTCTCCAGGAGTTCTAAGGAAAAGCTTAGGTAGGATCCCCGCAGGCTGAGAGAGGAGTTGGTCCCCAGCCGGTAACTAATGACATGGTTTTTGGAAGGATGACATGGTTTTTGAGTCGGGCACATGGGCAGGAGAGGTTAAGTGTCACAGTCGAGGCAAACACCCAGGAAGTCCTAAACTGGCCTCTTCCCCCCCCAGGCCCCCCCCAAAAAAACCCCAACCAAACAACCAAAACGTGCAAGGCCCCTCAGTTGCCGAGGGGAGAGGGTGAGGGTCTTTCTTCTGCGGCCAGCCTTTGTGCGGGGCTGTTGGTTAGCACAGAGGTATTTGGGCTGAAGCTGAAATGAGGTAATGGAAGGATAAGGCAGCGTGCCAGTCAGGGCTTGATCTTGATTTACAGTATGTTTCACGGAAAACTCCTTAACAAGCAGGTCTGACGCCTAAAAAATGAGAAAGAAGGTCCAGCTCGAGTTTGCTGTAA
>VYZV01014089.1:36609-64817 GCA_013401275.1 Pandion haliaetus | reverse complement strand
GAGCTAGGGGCCACTGCTACCAGAAGCACGGTTTGGCGAGCTTGCACCGCACCCGCAATCCCAAGCACTGCCAGGCCCAAACACTTCGCACACCGCCGCGTTTCGGGGCGTTTTGCTTGGCAGGAACCGAGCAGAAGGAAAAGGCGGGGCGGGGGGGAAAGGCCAGGCCATACCGGCCGCCGGGACGGACTAGGCGGCAGGGCGCGGGTGGCGGCGGGAGGCGCCCCCCGGGGAGGCACCGCCCCGCGGGGTCGAGCCGTGGTCCCAGCTAGNGGGGGGCGTCCCCGAAATGGCGGCCGCCCGGGGAGGGAGGGAAGGAAGGAAGGTGCAGGTCCCCCCGCGGCCGTGGGGAAGTGGGGTGGGGAGGCCGGGACGGCGGCGGGTGCCGCAAGCAGCCCCCGACAGCCCGGCCTGGGAGCGGGGAGGCAAACCGCTGCCCGTGGGCCCCGTGTATTGCAGCCGGGGTCTGGCGCTCTGCATCCCCGCGGCATGCCGGGCCGTGAGGCGATCCGCCCGTACCTGGCCGTAGTCAGTACCGAAGGCCAGCTCCAGTGCAGCACTGCTCTGCTTTACTTCAACATCAGCGCCCGGTGGCATTGTGCACCTTCACAGGGTCTTGGCTTTTGGTTTTTCTTATTTTTTTAAAGTGTTTTAATCTGTTGCGGGGGCAGTGTATGTGTGCTTGTGTGTGTGTGTGTGTGTGTGTGTCAGAAGCTTTGCGCAGTCCGTGAATTAGGAAGGGTGTTCTGAATGTTGCCATAAGCTTGTGAAACGACATTTATCTCCGTCTGCCTTGTGTTCTATTAAGTCTCCCTGTTGTAGAAATAAGACTTGGCCCTTATCATGGCCTTGTAGGAGGACCCTTGGAGGTGGAGGAGGGAGAGAGCGAGCCCTTGTTTACCACAAAATCCAGCCGATGTTCCTTTTCTTTCAATTTCTGGAAGCTGAGTCAGATGGGAAGTTGATGGTGATGGGTTATTGTTGCACCGTGGTGTTGCTTGCCGTGAGGAATCTTTCCCAGTTGCCTTTGCTTCCTGTCATCTCATGAAGAATGTAAACTGCTGTAAATTTAAAAAAATCCTTACTCTTCCTGAGGGCTTTTGTAGTCAACCTGTTGCAGTATCCTGTTGAATTTTAGCAAAGACATATCTTTATTTCAGGCTGCTCTATAGTATCTCTTAAATCATGCTGCTTCACTTCCTTTGTCCCCCTACAGCACTTCGTGGCTTGCTCTGAGAGTTCACATGGTGTCTGCTGGAACAAGGTTTAATTAAAATGGCATCACCTGTCAGAGGTAATGCCCAGTGGTGGCCATTTTGTTGAAACAGTTTTGGAACAAGTCCCTTTTGCCAAAATGGGTTTCCTTTGCTATCTGCGAGGCTATTGCCTAGGTTCTTAGGGAAGCTTTTGGTATGACAGGATATCTACCACCAGGTGTTGTTGAAGCTGAAGAGTCTCTTGGCGTGTCATCAGTCAGACGAAGGTCCATCCTAGTCTTCCTGCACAACTCTCACTGCTACTAAAGATGACTACCTGTGGTGGAGAGAGCAGGGCATCTGTCTCTTCTGAGCTGTTGCTGAGCTCAACAGAAACTAGAAGTCGATGCAAAAGTTTCAGTGTGTTTAGATTCTCTGAAGCAGTTTGTGTGCCTAGGACAGGCAGTTCCCGATCTGCAAATTGTGGGAAGCTTGACAATGTTTGGGGCAGCATCACTTATGCTTTACCTGAGACATCTTGTGACAAGTCCCTGTTGAAGCCATAATGCTGGCTTGCATAGGTGGGTCGGGGCTCTGGTTTCCTACAGCTGCTCTTAGGTGCCAGTACTTTGAGTCAGATGTCCTTGCTGAAAGCTTGGGTTGCAAGTCAGAGGAGTTGGCAGCTTTTGAGCTCCGCCAGGTAACTATCCTGAGATCACATCCTTGCTCTGTAGTGTCCTGATGATGTCTTTGAGTTCCTGACCTGGATGTCTTTCTGTCCATATGCTGTATTTCTACAAAAAGCGTGTTTTATTCCAAACTGTTGCATATATTGATTGGCCTATGGCTTTTTTTAAATAATGGCTTACCTTGATGGAGTCCTTCTGCAATGGAGGAGAATTACTTCCCCCAGTTGCCTGGTAAAAGTCCTGGCAGTCCTTGCTGTGTGTTGACTCCGGTAAACAATAAGAACATGCCTTTTCTATGTGCTTGAGGTAATGTCCCACATATGACATCTCATTTTACTCTGGAGTCTGAGGTGGTTAGTCCGTCCTGTGGTACATTTTGTGGGAGCTTAACAGTCAAGTTTTCTTGCTCCTGTTTCAAGGCAGGTGTATTAAAGGAGGGTTTGTTCTTAGTGCAGACAGCAGAGCACTGAGTAAGTGGGACTTCAACAGCCCAGTTAGGGCTGTGGCTTTCTTCTTGGTTCTAATACAAAAGCCATCATCTGAGTAAGCAGGGAATACCAACCCTAGAAGATTTTTCTCTTGTGCTTTAGCTTCCCAGGCCCCCTTGTGCAGAAGGGAAGTCTTATGCCTGTTTGGAAGTGGGCAGGACTCTGAGGCTTCTTTCAAGTATGGTAAGGTGTGCACAGCCAATATCTTAGCTCTGCGAAAGATACTTTCAATGCAGACTCCAAAAGTTTGTGTTGATGGGTGTGAGAGATTCTTCAGCAAGGGGTGGAAAAAAGCTGCTGGTATTCCCTTGTCAAGCAAAAATGCTAGGTGGGACTGGCTGATGGAGTGCTATCCCTGTTAGGAAGTTTCCAGCAGGCGTATTATATTATTCCCAGCTAATAAAAGTTGTACCACAACTCTAGCTGTTCCCATTGCACATACACGGAGCAGGCAACAACTCCCTTTCTCTTGAGACAGCCCTGAGGGGGTTGACTGGAGAGCTGTGTCTCCTCTAGTTGGGTCATCCCACAGGTAAATTCACTCATTGCTTTTACAAAGTTTGGCTTCTGCTCTAGGAGTGCGATAGGAGGAAAATACATACTTACATGTATTTGTACATGTAACATCTCTGTCACCATGTATACCTGTACATGGCAAACAATCCTTTCTGGTGTTCCCAGGTGATTTGGTCACTTATAAAGCAATCACACTGTCCCTCTGTTTTTCTTGTTCCTTCTCTTTAAGACAGAAGCTTAGGAAGATAAAATGTGGATGGACTGACTCTGAAAACCAGAAGCGGGGCGCTTTGCTTTTTCATGTCCCAGTCTACTACTGCTATCACCATTGACCTAATCAGTCTTGCTCTTGAAAGCTCCTGAGAAAATGCTCTCCTACTCCCCACCTCTACTCTCTGCTCCTGGGCTTGACCCTGGGTTATCTCCAGCTCTCTCTGAATGTGTGCGCCAACAGTTGAGGTCATCATGGAAAGCCTGAGGGAGGGTGACTCCTGGAAATTACAGCTCATCTCAGCTTCCCTGGCTGTGAGGAACAGAAACTTCAGTCTCCCTGGTTGTTTAAAAACTTTCAAGACCCTGAAGGTGAAGACCAGGTCTCCTTCCATCTCACTTGCTCATCCTGCCTTTCAGACCCTGAATATGGTTTTCCTTTTGCCACAGCAAAGCCCAAATGAAGTTAACGGTGTCGCTGTTTGTAAAATCGCCCCATTTTCCCATTCTTTTTTGCACATGCATTTTGGCAGAGCTTTCCCCCAGGATGGTGACCATCTTCCCAATCTGTGAGAAGTGTGCTTTTCTCTGCCACCCTGTGCCTGAAGCCACGGTGTGGAGGGAGGAATGAGGAATGGCAGGGCTGCGGGTGTTTTGATGAGCTGTTTTGTCAGTTCTGTGGAGAGCACCTCATACCATCCCTCCCCAGGGAGGGAAAACTGTTCACTGCCAGGCTCTCTTGGCAAGGCTCGGCACTGTAATAGCAGCACTGTTGATGAGCATCTTTCTTGCCAGTGTTCTGCTCTGTCCTGCCTGCCAGACTCCTCTGCTTGTGATCTCAACAGCCTGGCATCCTGGAGAATGAATTCAGTCAGTCCTATTAGTCGTGCATCCTGGCTGCTGCACAGTAATAAAGCTCTTGGCAGAATGAGCAGGAGGATAATTACTATTTTGCACTCCTGGCATTGCGTGGCAGAATAAGAGGTGTGTTTTGGGGTCTGGGCCATGTTTGGGTATGACCAGCTTTGTCCGTGTTTCTAACCTAAGTTCCTCTTACTGGTCAGGTAGTTGTGGCTCTGTAGTCCAAGCTGGAAAAGTGCTGTACAGCTCGGTAGGTGCGTTTCAGGCAGTAGTGCAATAAGCTCAACATGGGCCTTAAAGTGTTGCCAGCTCCTTAGAAGGATGCAAGCACGAGCAGGTGTCATGACATGCCAGCTGGGGTCTTCATAGAGTTATTGAGATAGATATATCTATTTGTTTGTGTATTTTATGCACAGTTTTGATGTCAGCAGTGCTGGATGCTATTGGAGGCAGGATACTGGTTTAGTGGGATAAGGAAGGACATCAGGAATTACTTTCTGTGGACGTTAAGGGAGGGTCCTCGGCAGCTGTTTAAATTTGTTTGGATGTTGACCCACAGCCGCTGTCAGCAGGGTACAGCCAACCAAATGCAATTTTAATTGTACAGTGAGTTGCACAGTGTGTATTGCGTGCATCCATGTCGGCTGCCGTGGAGTCGCTTTTTCTACCTGCTGAGCATATACGTAAAAGGTGAGTGGATCTGAATGAGGGAGCATGGAGGATGTGGGATGTGGCACGTGGCACGGCCTCTTAAGAGAGGTGGAAATGAGATGTGTGGGAGGTACGAGAGGGGTTGTTGCTCAGACCCGCCAGTTGTTCCCTGGCAGTGGTAATGAGGCTTTGTAAGGAAAAACAGAGCCAGAAGTAGGTAACATAAAATGTTTGGCATTAACTGTTGTTTCTTATCTGTTGCTGGTACCAGATCTGAATGCAAAAGGAGCAAAGTTCACTTTTCCAACCCAGGTTCTGTTTCCTTTTATAGGAAAGAAAACAGAGCAGGGGGGAGCTGGGGCAGTGGAAAGTGGTGTGAGGCTCTAAGTGCCTGTGCTTTGGTGGAGTTTGTCCCTGTAGCTGCAAAATGGAAAGTGCACGCTCCTAAGAAGCTGTGGTGTTGGGCTGAAATCTGCAGCGTGTCTCCCAGATGTCTTTGCCACTGTAGGAGAGGGACAGGTTGAGAGGAACAAACACCTCCTGGAGAGACTGTGGGAAAGAGGTCTGGCAGTGCTGTACAAGTGGGTAGGGTGAAAGCATGTCTGATACCTCACCCTGGAACACTTCTGCCCCTATGGGGGAGAAGCAGACAGGAGAAGGACCAAGCAGAAAATTACTATTTTGCACTCCTGGTATTGCATGGCAGAATAAAGTGTGTTTTGGGGTCTGGGCCATGTTTGGGTATGACCAGCTTTGTCCGTGTTTCTTAACCTAAGTTCCTCTTGCTAGTCGGGTAGTTGTGGCTCTGTAGTCCAAGCTGGAAAAGTGCTGTACAGCTCGGTAGGTGCGTTTCAGGCAGTAGTGCAATAAGCTCAACATGGGCCTGAAAGTGTAGCCAGCTTCTCTATAGGAGGACGTAAGCATAAGTAGCTGCTAGTGGGGGCAGGATAGTGGTCTAGTGGGAGAAGGAGGGGCAGTCAGGAATTATGCTCTGTGGAGGTTAATGGAGCATCCTTGGCAGCTCTTTAAATACAAGTATATGACTTACTAGCATAGCTGGAGTGTGAACAACAGATTCTTTGGCTCCTTTGCTAATGAGATCCAGTTAAAACTGGGACCAAGAGTGGTTTGAGGCAGGAATTCCTGGGGGAGAGGTTTTTGTTTTGTGTGAAGTGGATCATGTTTTGAGCCTCGCTGACCTGTTATCTGCCAGAGCAACAGCCACGCTGCCTGCGTGGTTGTCTTTTCAGGGAGTGCTCTGACCTTCAGTGACCACCACACTGCAACAATACAGAAAATAAGGAGGAAGGGTGTTTTTGGTCAAATTTACATGCTAACAGAGCCAGCTGGCAGATGCCAGCCATGCTGGCATTTCTGGCATGCCAGCCAGTGAGCAGGACTGCTGGAGTGCCGGACCAGGCAGGCATGAGTCATGGCTTGTGAATGTCAGTATTTCTTCCTAGCGTTGGTGGAATCCAGAAGGGAGGAATTCATATCCCTTATCTCCCCCTCATATTGCCCTGGAAACAGGTGATTTGTTCTTTTTCTCCGTGGTCACTGTAAGCTGCACGCAGAGCTCCCAGGGAGGTGGTGGGGAGCTGTGTGTGCAGTCACAGCGGTGTACGGTGAGTGCAGAAGCCAGGCACACGGACACATACGTGGTAAGCACTGCCTTGGAGCAGCCAGCTTTGGAGCAACAAGGGGTATCAGGTGTGTGCCCGTCGAGTGCTGTGCGCAAGGAATGTGCATACCGGAAAGTGTTGGGCTTCGTGCTTATGGGTTTGGCTGTCGTAGCATAGAAGGGATGAGTTCAGTCCTGTGTGGAAGTACAACTTGCTGAGGAGTTGAGCTACCAGCGAGCTGGAAGCTGTGGTTAGTTGCAGGTCCCCTCTTGCTATATGGAGTAGCCCTCTTCCATCTTTGTTGGGAGACTTGGCTTAGGTGAGAGGTCTGCCAGAGGTGAGATGAGAGGTTTGATATGGTCTCCAGTTTACCTTGTGCACTCAGAGGTGTTTTTTTGAGAGAAAAATTTCCTGTTATCAGGAGGACCTCCTTCTGTATTTGGGGAGGTGGAACTGTCAGGGTGGTTTCTGCACCTTTGAGTCCCGGTTTGCTGGTTTTTATCTCCTCCTGAGTAGGGAAAGAGTACAAGAAAGAGTCTAAGCATCCCACTGAGTTCCTGTGCTGTATATTCGGAATGAGGCTGCGATCAGCCTCAAGGATGGGCTCTGGAGAGCCTAACAAAGGCCTGCTCTGTCCATTGTGTGCTCCCCAGGGCTTACCTCCAGTGTGTGCAATGTGTCCCGAGACAGGAAAAAAGGGAATTTAAACCACTGTGCTTACACCAGGAGAAAATTCTAGTTGCTGACTTCACTGGGCCATTTGCACTCAGAATTGGTCAGGCACTGGGGAAGCGTGGATCCTGACTCACAGCTGTGCTGCAAGAAGCCTGGAAGGAGGGAAAAGCAGACACAGTTGCAGAGGAATAACTCTGCTTTCACTGTGTCACGAGCTTTACTTTGGCTGCATCTGTCTCGTGGAAGAAAACCCCCTTTAAGAAAAAAGGAGGTTTATTGTTTGCTACTTCATCAGGAATTTTAACAAGTTTTTAGGAAAAAAAGAAGGGAGGGGGAAGCCAACTTAGATGAGAGCAGTGAGAGTATTGAAATTAAATTATTGTAGTTATATCAATGTAATTTTTATCAACAGCATATTTACAAGTGAGTAAGCGGGAAGCAGATTTCCCTGTGTACGAAGGGCATAACTGCTGCAGATCAGCAGTATCCTCCTGATTTTTGACATTGATAACCATGTCTGGCCAGCTCAGGTCCCCTCTCCCTGACCAAATAGTCTTTTTTGTTTTCTTGTGCCTGTGCACGTGGTAGTGGTTATCAAGTCAGATGCCGCTACCACTGCAGTGAGGAGTTTTCTCAGTGGCAGGAAGGTGGCCCTGACAGCAGAGCAGTCAGTGCTGAAACACCCTTTCATCTGAGGTCAGTAATAGAAAGCTTATTTTCTGTGCTAGAATTGCCCTGGTTACTTCCAGCATGAATTTTAGAATTTTACCTAATTTCTTCAGAAGCAAGAAGTGACTTTCATTTTCAGGGTTCCTCTATCCCTTAATATGGTAGAGAGACCTAATTTTCACAGTAGGTATTTAGTACTGACTGAAACTCAGCTCAAAGTAAAGGTAGTTACTCAGTTTTTCCAGAAACTTTTGGCTGTGTTGTTCCTGGATTTTCTCTGAGTATTTTTTGCTTTTAATGTTTAAGTACTTAATGTCTTAACCTACAAGTGAACCTTGCAGTGAACTGCTTTTCCCCTCCTGCTCACTAATGGCATGGGGTGCATTGAGAGACAGATAATGAGTCTGCCCCATGCCAGATGTTTGCCATGTTCCTGTCTCTTACACAGAGGAAAATGCTCTGCTGCTTTCTGCTGAGCTTAAAGAAGTAGTCTGAATGCTGAGTATGTGCTAGTAACATTTGGAGAAGCTCCTGAGGGAACAAAGTATGTGGTTTCTCCCATCTCCTGAAGTCTTCTTGAGTCTTCCTGGTATTTGAGGGTTAATCCACGGTGTCCCAGAGTTGTAGAATGGACTACTTTTAGCCTTTAAAATTTTAACCTTTAAAATAACAGGAGATCAGATGAGATTATATGGTCCCTCTAGACTTGAAAATCGACCTTCAGGGTGGGGGGATGTGTGGGGAGGATTAAATTTCAAACTCCTTTTAGGCTTTCCTTTAATGGAGCTTGTTCATATAGTGCTAGGGTAACCTAAGGGTGGGTTGGTGGAGAAATCCTCTGCAGGATTTCCCAGCTTCGGGTGAAGTCCAGCTAGTTTGTGCTGGCATCTGTTAGAGGAACCCTTTCCCAGTTACTTATTCCTGCCAGCTCTAAATGAAGTGGTTGATACGCTGAGACAGACTTGCCAAAGTTTCTGTACCAATTATAGCTCTGTACCCTTTATGGAGAGCTGCCCTTTGCCTATGCGTTTATTTGAAGTGGGGGAGAGGACCTGAGCAAGCCCAGCTCCCCGTTCCTCTGCCTGCAGGTCTGTATACAGACGGGTGGAGTGAGGTGTTTCAGGGAAGTGGTTGGTGGCTGGGGGATTTCTTTAAAGCTTGTTGGCATGTGCGCTGGGGTCAGGGACTTTTTATCATTTCCCTTGACCCCAACCTCGGCAAAGGGCCAGCAAGTAATTGCCTTGAGGACAGCCCTTGCCTCCCAGTTATTTGTTCACATGCTGGTGCCTCCCTGTCAAGTTTGCAGGCTGGTCTAAAAACAGCTGCGTAAATGGTTTTGGTGGAGTCATTAAAACCTGCTACACAAGAGCAAGACGGAAGGGGGAGGAATGTTTTATTTTTGGCTGGAGGTTGTTTAATTTTTAGTGGAAGAATGGTCCTTTTCAAGGCAGCCTTAAGCAGATTGGATTGAGCATTGTTTCCAGCATTGCTCCTATAGCAAAAGGAGACAGCTAGCTCCTGTGAGCTGTGGGAAATGAAATGTCATTTAATTTGCTCTTGACTGTGCTTGATATTTGATCTGACTCTAGTAAAGTGTTTTTAACTCTGGAGAAGAATATAACTCCTCAAAGCATTCAATGATCACTCTAAAACACCCTCAGAGACACAAACAGCAGGGTTATATAAGGACTGATGGTCAGAAGTGACTTCTTGGCCATTCCTGGTGCTGCTGTTGGCAAAGTGGGTAATTCCAGGCACGAGAGTGTTCCCATGTGAGGTGGCTGTCCTGGGTAGGAAGGGAGGCTTCTGAAGATGGCACCGGTATCTCTCTAGCTGCCATGCTGAGGTGAGAGCTGCTGTCGCCCCATTCTGTGGCTGCATGATGTTCCCTTTTCTGTAGGTGCACTGTGGTGCTGCAGAGTGCGCTGCGCCATTCCTAGAACTGGAGGTACCAGCTCCATCGCTGGCATGCTGAGAGGTTTTTCTCTGGCATGGCTGGCACCAGTCCTCAGCTAATCGGCAACATGGCTAAAGCGATAAGACTGTTAACCTTAGTTTCCACTGTCAAATCCCTCTCAGTTGCTTTTAAAATATGATCTTTGTGGAGTTGAAACTGAGGCAGGCAGCTTGGGAGAGATCTGTGGGCTGACTCCACAGACTTTTGCTTTGCATGTTTACACTGCAGAAAGTGTGAACAGGAACAGCCTACTCAAAGCAAAACAAGTTTTGTACAAAAGCTAAAGCTGGTGCTAGCTTTTTGTGCACTTCTTGCTTTGTGCTGTCTGCAGTCAGGTGTCTCAGGCACAGGCAGGGCAGTGCTAACAAGTAGCTTGAAAGCTTTGTGTTCTGCAGTGGTCTTCCAGAGGACAGAACAGCTCAGTGGATGGAGGATGGATGTTGAGATGTGAGGAGAGCGAGTCCACCCCCTTCTCTCTGCTGGGAGAGTCACTTGATCTCTCTATGCTCCTATTATATCATGCTACCTTTTTTTTTTCTTTGTTGGGATGCTTTAAGGAGGCAAAGGGTCTTTCAGGCAGTGAGATTACATAATGCTGTGTCATTGAGAGGCTAGAAATGTACCCTGTGGTGACACACCAGCTGCCTGTCCTCTCTTCCAAAAACTGCTGCACATATTTTAGGCAGTGGCATTTAAAGTCCCACAATTCATTTGTGAGCCCAGTGAGGTGAAGATGATGGCCTGCCATGGGATATGCACCTGATACTGTGGGTAGGTAGAAAAATGTACCGGCTTTTAGCTAGTCACCTTTTCACTGCAGAGATTTATAGGGAATGAAACTGAAAGTACCTCTGCAATGAGACTGCAAACAAATTTTGAGTGACTGTGCACTAGGTACAACACAGCATGCATTCTTAGGTTAGTATTTGCCCTGAGCTCAAACCAGTGTAAAAACCCAGCTATTTGTAGAGAGTGAACAAATGGTTATCATCGCTGCGTTATTTGGAGAGCACTTTTGTCGTGGTTTAACCCCAGCTGGCAACTAAGCAACACACAGCTGCTTGCTCACTCCCCCAATGCCCCAGTGGGTTGGGAGAGAATTGGTGGGGGGTAAAAACATAAAACTCGTGGGTTGAGATAAAGCTGGTTCAGTAGGACAGAAAAGGAAGGGAAAATACTACTACTACTACTACGAGAATATACAAAGCAAGTGATGCACAATACAATTGCTCACCACCCGCTGACCGATGCCCAGCCAATCCCCGAGGCATGGTGCCCACCCCAGCCAACTCCCCGCAGTTTATATACTGGGCATGATGTCACATGGTATGGAATACCCCTTTGGCCAGTTGGGGTCAGCTGTCCTGGCTGTGTCCCCTCCCAGCTTCTTGTGCCCCTCCAGCCTTCTTGCTGGCTGGGCATGAGAAGCTGAAAAATCCTTGACTTAGTCTAAACATTACTTAGCAACAACTGAAAACATCAGTGTGTTACCAGCATTATTCTCATCCTAATTCCAAAACACAGCACTATACCAGCTCTAAGAAGAAAATTGACTTTATTCCAGTTGAAACCAGGACAGTTTTGAATTCATGTATGGAATTGCCTGAGTAGGCTTTGTGGGGGCTGGGAGGATTTTTAGTGCTTGTTGGCTTGGTCCTAGTACTGGCATGGCTACAGGGCAGGGAGGTTTTGTGAGCACTCCCTGAAAACACTGAGGACCCAGTGGCTTTGCTTCTCAGAGCTGAGCTGAAAATGAATGTAACGAATAGGAAGGGATCGGGCGGAAAGCTGGTTCTGCACAAACTGTTTTGTTTAGAAATGTGGTATAATGCTACTGGTAAGTTCTCCAGTGCAGACAAAGCCCTGCTTTAAAAAAAACCACAAGCAAAAAAACCGCCACAAGCGCCACAATGCCCATGAACAGAGTTGGGAAAATAGAATTTAAAATGCCAATAGTAGGCTGCAGTGACGAGTTTGTCTTGTCTGTTGGCTAACCCTGACCTGTCTGAACTATTGTTCCTCGTCATGGCACACCCTCATTGCTATGAGCTCTCTGCAAACACACGTCAGGCACTGATTTCTGGTGCTTCAAGAGAGAAAAGAGAGATGGTTATTGTACCTCTCCTCAGTTCAATGACTAGTGAAGTGGTTTCTGTGTGTAAACAGCATGAAGTGCTTTGGGATCCGTCAGGATAAAGGAGGCCTTGAGAGATACAAGAGGATGTTGTTTGATGCATGAAGGAGTTCCCGTTGGTTGCGCAGTGCGTGCTGGTCTCTGGCCTGCCTTCCAGCTCACGATGGGGACTGGGTGCTTGGAGGGGCCGTTTGCTTCCCTGGTCATCCACTTCTGGGAGCAGCAGACAGGGGCTTTCTGCTCTCAGGATGTGGCTGGCTGCATACGTTTTGTTAGGACCAGAAAGCCCTGTGAAGGGTTTTTGGTTTGCTTTGTAGTGGAACAGTGCTAGAGCACAGGCACATGCAGTCCCGGGCACGCTCTTATCATTCTTTCTTTCTCTCTTATGCTTTCTTTTTCTTAATGGTTGTGAAATTGGTTTTATGCTAAGGTTCCTTTTATCCTCAAGGATCCCAAAGTCAGCCATCACATTGCCCAGGTTTGACTAACCCCCTCATAGAACACTTAATTCACAGGTATGTGTGTCATGCTGAACATGTAAACCCTTGCCGAGTCTGAAATGTATGCTCATTGTTACTTCAGTAAGTCCCTCCCCTGGGGAGTAAACAGTCTTGGAAAACTGAGCAGAAGGGCTAAGCACTCTTCTGAGAGATGGCTCCTCAGGTGTGTTAGGCACATAATTCTTTGCTGGACACCTGACTCTCATCAAAATTAGCAGGAATTAAGGGTCTACATCTCTCTTGAGGGTTCTATTCAAAATGCAGCAGCTCGAGCCAGGCTAGAAGAAAGGAGGGATTTGGCAAGCATCCCAAGGGGTGACAGCAGGACTGTGATGTGCCTGTGGAGATGATGCCTAGACCCAGAGGGTGTTGAGGTGAGATCTTCCCAAACTCCCAGGATGGAATCTTATCTTGCTTGTCCTCTCAAGTTCTTCAGAAAGGTGCTCTCCCAGTTGAGAGGTAGGGCCAGGCAGGGTCTGCCAAAGATGGCCAAGAGATCTTCCTTCTTGTTGAATGTAGGTGGCTTTCTAAGTTGTCTCCACCTCTCCTAGAACCACTGTGCACATTCCTGGTAGGAGCAGGTGATGTGGCTGGAAAATATTGCTTTGTATTCCTCACTTCTCAGCAGCCCCTAAAAGGCTTAGGGCGAGATCCTTTTGTGCTAGGTAGTGTACAGTCAATGACTCCATGCCCTCAGCAGCACGTCATCAGTTTAGACAAGCAGAAAGAGATAAAAGCAGTTTCCAAGCTGTGGTCTGGGGAAGGTCATTCAGCAGTGCCAAATGAGTTCAGCTTCCATGTAAAGGGACAGGGAGGAGGGTTTCAGACCAAAATCTGTTTTGTGTGCCTGCCCCCCCCCCCCAAGTATAAATGACAATGACAATTCCTGAGAAAAAGCTTCTTTGCCTCACTGAATGTCTGGCTCGTGTTTTGCCTTCTCCCTAGCCCTAGAGGCACAAGCACTTTGACTTTCCAGCACGTTCCAACGTGCTGAGATGGAAAGCAAAACATTCAGCTTTGCATCCTGGGTCAGTGTTCAGCTTTGCATCCTGGGTGGGCTTTCTCTTCTGAAAGGGCAGGAGTGGGGGAGCAGCAGCATGAAGCAGATGGATAAATGGTAGGGCACAAGGGCTGCTCGAGGAGAGTTTGGGCCCAGCCTTGGGACTGAGGGTGCTTCAGAGCTATTCCTTGCTTTGCAGGTGACTGTGCTACCTGTGCCTTCCCTCCTCTCCCCAGTTCCTCAGAAAGCTCCCTTGTCTGATCTTTAATTAATGATTCCAGGGCTTTTTTTGGCCTGCTTCTCAATGGCCCAAGTGCTGGGATTTCCACTGTTTCTCTCGAGATGTTTTTGTGGTCTAGAGGCTACACAGTAATGTAAATCAAGAAGTTTCTAGCTCTTACTGGAGCATTCCTTTTTGTAGGGAATGGAAGCAGGGGTAATCCAAGCTGATTATAAATGAAAGTGCGTCACCCATACTATGCTAGGTAAAGGCCTGCAGGAACCTCCCCTTGAAGATAACAGGAACTTAAAATGGTTATGAATTATGTTAAATTTGATCTGCTAATAAAAAGAAACTTTTTTCTCTTCCCGGGTGGTTTGCAGACATTCCGTTATCCCACTCAGGCAAGTCAGGAAATATTACTGCTTCCATATGCCAGTACGGGCAATAGATAAGAGTTTAAGCCTTGGGCTGTGAAGTAGGTTAGTGTCAGGGTGTAGATTGAAGGATCATTAATTCAGTATCCAAACAGACAGGTTAGGGAGGAAGAACAAGAACTGCTGTTCTCTCCCCCTCTCCATCCTGCTGCCGGCAATGTCAATGGAAACAGATTGCAGGCAGAATTGAACCTGCCTGCTGTGGGATCAGGGTGACATGGCTGAGGATGTGGCAGTACAAACGATTGCAAAAAGTTTGGGACCCTCTATCTTAGAAAAGCAGGGGACAGAGGGGATGCTAGAGGCCATTTTCCAGTACAGCAGCCTTATGCAGCCTAGCTGCCTCCACAGAAATGGCAAGCCATGGGATGACACGCCAAGGTTAGAGGGATGGGTTGCTAGCAAGGGCCCTCAGCCTGTTGCTCTGCAACATGCTGGGTACACTGGAGCACACTTGGAAGTCTTACAGAGAGGAGCCAGGGGCTCCTGAGGTAGTAGGAGCCAACAGAGAAACACCAGTGAAACATCTCAAAGGCATTAGGGTGTGTTCCTCTAAAAAGATGACACAGCCAACAGCCCAGTTGAAGTATCTCTGCACCAATGTATGCAGCATGGGCCACAAACAGGAGGAGTTGGAAGCCACTGAGCTGCTAGAAAGCTACAACCTACTTGCCATTACTGAAACTTGGTGGGACAAATGACAGGAGCTCTGCTATCGATGACTACAAGCTGTTCAGAAGGGGCAGGTGAGGAAGGAGGGGTGGAGGGGTTGCCCTGTATGTCAAGAAATGAATAGAGTGTGAAAAGCTGTCTCTGAAGAATAGCCACAAGTGGGTCGAAAGCTTATGGGTAAGAATTAAAGATCGAGCCAACAAAGGGAACCTTGTGGTTGGTGTTTACTACAGGCTGCCTGATCAGGGAGAGCCTACTGATGAAGTTGTCTTACTCCAGCTACAGGAGGCTTGCAGGCTCTCATCCTGCTGGGAGACTTCAACCACCCCAACAACTGCTAGAAAAGTAGCACAGCGAGCTGTAGTCAATCCAGGAGACTGCTGGAGTGCATTGAGGATAACTTTTTCAGCCACGTAATACACAGCCCTACCAGAGGGGATGCATTACTGGACCTGTTGGTGACCAATGCAAGTGAGCTAATCGATGATGTCAGGATTGGAGGCAGCCTGGGCTTCAGTGATCATGCACTGGTGGAGTTCGCGGTCCTGAGGGATATGGGTCATGCAAAGACTGAAGTCAGGACCCTGAATTTTAGGAAAGCAAAATTCCAGCTGTTCAAGGAGTTAGTCAATAGGACCCCCTGGGAAACTGCCATCAGTGACAAGGGAGCAGAACAGAGCTGGCAGATCTTTACGGACGCTTTCCATAGAGTGCAAGAGCTCTCAATCCCCACGTGTAAGAAGTCAAGGACACCAAGAGACTGCATGGATGTTTCGAGACTTGCTGGTCAAACTAAAGGGCAAGAAGGAAATGCACAGGCAGTGGAAGCAGGGACAGGTATCCTGGGAAGAGTATAGGGACATTACCTTGTTGTGTAGGGATGGAGTCAGGAAGGCCAGGGCATGGCTGGAGCTGAACTTGTCAAGGGATGCAAAGAATAACAAGAAGGGATTCTATAGGTATGTCAGCCTGAAAAGGAAGGTCAAAGAAAGTGTATCCCCCACAATGAACATGACTGGCAAACTGGTAACAACGGACAAGGAGAAGTCTGTGGTACTCAACAACTTTTTTGCCTCAGTCTTCACTGGCAACCTCTCTTCCTCCACCTGTTGAGTGGATGGACCTCAAGGCAGGGACTGGGGGAGCAAAGTCCCTCCCACTGTAAGAGAAGATCAGGTTTGAGACCACCTGAGGAACCTCCACATACATAAGTCTATGGGACCTGATGAGATACATCCCAGAGTCCTGATGGAATCGGCTGATGTAGTTGCCAAGCCACTCTCCATGATATTTGAAAAGTCATGGCAGTCAGGTGAAGTCCTTGGAGACTGGGAAAAGGGAAACATTGCACCAATTTTTAAAAAGGGTGGAAAGGAGGACCCTGGGAACTACCAACCTGGCAGCCTCACCTCTGTGCCTGGGAAGATCGTGGAACAGATCCTCTTAGAAGCTGTGTTAAGCCACATGGAGGACAGGGAGGTGATTTGAGACAGCCAGTGTGGCTTCACCAAGGGCAAGCCTTGCCTGACCAACTCAGTGGCCTTCTATGATGGAGTGACTATGTCAGTGGACAAGGGAAAAGCTATGGGTGTCATCTGTCTGGACTTCTGTAAGGCCTTTGGCACGGTCCCCCACAACATCCTTCTCTAAATGGGAGAGGTATGGATTTGATGGATGGACTACATGGTGGATAAGGAATTGGTTGGATGGTCGTATCTAGAGAGTAGTGGTCAATGGCTCAAAGTCCAGATGGAGATCAGTGACAAGTGGTGTCCCTCAGGGGTCCATATTGGGACCAGTACTGTTTGATATCTTCATCAATGACACGGACAGTGGGATCAAGCACACCCTCGGCAGGTTTGCAGACCACACCAAGCTGAGTGGTGCAGTCGACACACCTGAGGGATGGTATGCCATTCAGAGGGACCTGGACACACTGGAGAAGTGGGCACATGTGAACCTCATGATGTTCAACAAGGCCAAGTGCAAGGTCCTGCACCTGGGTCACGGCAACCTCTGGTAGCAATAGAGGCTGGGGGATGAAGGGGTTGAGAGCAGCCCTGCATAGAAGTTGTGGTTATTAGTGGATGAAAAGGTGGACATGAGCCGGCAATGTGCGCTTGCAGCCCAGAAAGCCGACTGTACCCTGGGCCGCATCAAAAGGACTGTGGGCCAGCAGGTTGAAGGAGGTGATTGTTCCCCTCTACTCCGCTCTGGTGAGACCCCATCTGCAGTACTGCATTCAGCTCTGGGGCCCTCAACATAAGGACATGGACCTGTTGGAGTGGGTCCAGAGGAAGGCCATGAAGATGGTCAGAGGGCTGGAACACTTCTGTTGGGAAGACAGGCTGAGAGAGCTGGTATTGTTCAGCCTGGAGAAGAGAAGGCTCCAGGGAGACCTTAGCAGCCTTTCAGTACTTGAAGGGGGCTTATAAGAAAGATGGGGACAGACTTTCTAGTAGGGCCTGTTGTGACAGGACAAGGGGTGATGGTTTTAAACTAAAAGAGGGTAGATTCAGACTAGATACAAGGAAGAAATCTTTTACAGTGAGGGTGGTGAAACACTGGAAGAGGTTTCCCAGAGATGTGGTAGATGCCGCATCCGTGGAAACATTCAAGTTCAGGCTGGATGGGGCTCTGAGCAACCTGATCTACTTGAAGATGTCCCTGGTCATTGCAGGATGTGGGGGGGTTGGACTAGATGACCTTTAAAGGTCCCTTCCAACCCAAACCACTCTATGATTCTATGATAAATATAGCAAGGTTGTAGAGAAATGACTCCTGTTAAGTTTGAAGGCACCTTCCTGTGGCTTCTTGCTTATCTGAGGGAGGTATTGTGCATTTACTGGGAGTTGAAGCCTTGCTCTAGGATGGCTGGCAGTGGCAGATGAATTCAGGGTAGCTGTTTTCCAGCAGAGCCTGCCATGGCGCTTAGGACCTGTGTCTTGATTATGCCTCAGCAGGGACGGAGGCTGAAGAAAATGGTGACTTCTAGCACACTTTTCTCTACAGGGGCCCTGCTCTGGTTTGCACTCTATATCCTGGGGCTTGTATGCCCTGGGAGCAGAAGATGGATGTGTACAATGAGTTCTGGTACTATCTGCCCACCTCTTTCCTCTTCCTGGGCAGTTCCCATGGGATGGCTAGGAGGAATGATCACTTCAAGGCGCTAACACCACCTAGGGCTTCACACTGCACAGAGGGTCTTCTTCCTGAGCTTTCTCATGGAGTTACTTTCGGGCCGTTTGCACCAGAATGAGCTGTTGTGCTGTGTACACAGCCATGACAGAAACTGTAGCAGCATTTACAGGATGCAGCAGTGAATATAAACCTGTTCTGACAGCTTCCTACCATCAGAAGGTCTTCACACTCCTCACTGCTGCAGTTTGGCTCTCCTCTGTTACCCAATATACACTTTGCAATTTAATCAAATGCATTCATAAGGTGTATTCTGAAATCATGCACTCTCTATTAAAAGGAGGACTTGATGGCAAAGTATATTATCTAATATTGATTCCCAGAATAATCTTTGATGTACTTAATGATTCTCTGCATCCTTTTCTTTTCTCTTTCAGCTTTCTGCTTTCCTGAATCCAGCAGAGGACCAAAACTAGCAAGAAGAGAGGGAGTGGAAGAAAGCACTTGAAGAGGACTGAACATTTGCACTGGTGCTGTGAGCTGCTTTGGTGGTGAAAGGTCAGTGTCAAAACTGTTGACCTACGTTGAATATTGGTTTGGGGTAGATATTGGCACTCGGTACTTGTGTAAATTGGAGCTCTTCACTTGCAAGCTTTAGAGTTCCTCTCTTGGGAAGGCTTTACTTAATGACTTCTGCCTGCTTTCTGGGCTGTGTGAGACATGCTGGCCAGTTGCTAAGCAGCTGGAGGCCTTTTCTGAGGATGTTCAGTGGGTAAGTAAAGCGGTGCTGGTAGTATTTTCATCTTACAGGGAGGGAACTTAGAGAGGTCATGCTTTCAAAGGTTGGAGTTTAGCCCTGCTGGAGAATGAGGTCTTCAGTCAGTTTGCTGAAGATAATAGGTTATTGGCCCATGCCTGCATTGCACATACCAAGGGGAGGACATCTGCTTTGTTTGCTAAGAGCTGCCTCAGGGCCGGGGATATCTGGGCCAGCTCAGATAGACTCCAGCATAGCTGAACCTCGCCTTCCAGGCCAGCAGCGTGCCCACTGGGTGCATGAGGTGGCTGTATTGGCAGGGGGCTGACGATGTTGGACTTGCAGCCCTTTGGGAGCTGCGTTTTCATAGCAGCATAGGTGTAGCAGGCTTTTCCTGCAGCAAGTCTTTCTTGTGTGTGTTGGCAAAGATATTAAAACTTACCTAACTTCTGGCATACGTGAAATAGACATCACTGGTGCATTGGATACCAATTTTCTTGCTATCATTTAAAAATCAATACTTAAAAATAATGATGCTTATAATGGCCTGGGAGCTATTTCATTTGCTTTGGCATTGTTTCTTCCCCATCCATCAGAGGCTGCTTTAGGGCAGGTTGTGCAGAAAAAGCCTGCAGGCATGGCTTTCTTTGCTGTTTAATTAAGTACAGTTACTGTGCAAGTTGAGGCAAAGGTACCAAGCAATGTCTGTGATGACTAAATGAATGTCTAGCCAGCAGGAGTGTGTGTGTGTATGCCACACTCTTTTTGAGCTGGGATGTGGGTGCATGCCTGTATGTGCCTTTGGGCCTGCAAATAAAAATACAGTGGTCTGATGTGGGATAACCAGAGCAAGTTCTGCCATTGAGATTTTAGGTGGCTCAGCACACCAAAACAGCTGTTTGTCCAGTGCTTGTGTTCCCAGGTGCTCAGTACCCGGAACTGGAGCCAAACTGCTCAACTTCTGATGCTTTCCTGTTGTCCAGTTTGTCCTAAGGGTTCAGTTTCAGTAGGATGAGAGCCCAAGAAAATCAGGCCACGGAATGGTTTCACTTTTGAAGTGACCCCTGCCTTGCCTGGCAGTCATTCTCTGTGTGTTCTTACCCAGCTAGGAGGTTGTGGCTTGCAGTCAGACGGGAGAATGAGCTCACTCTTTTTCTTTTTTCTTTTTTTGAGATGTTTGCATTAGGTGGGTCATCCTTTCCTTCTTGCTCTTCATGTAGGTGCTTCACTATTACTCCATTCTCTTGTACTTCATTACTATAATCTCGCAATCTTTGATGTATTTGAGCCAGCATGCCTCATAAATGGTTGCCAAAATCACTTTACCAGGCAGTCCTCTCATTGTAAGTATGGATTTTACTAACCCCCAAAGAGGTTGTTCCAGTTCACTGGCCAGAGTAGCCTACTGGCAAAAGCACTTTTGAAGCAGTGAAATTGTGTTGCTGTAAGGCTTTTGCCAATACACCAGTCACCTGGAGCCTGTCATGCCTTGCAGCTGGCATTTCTTTGTCAGCAGGGGTTCTCAGTGCAGATCTTTACAACATCACTGGGTTTAGAGAAAGATGAGGGTCCTGCACTGGGGAGGAAGAGCAGAGGCAAGGGACAGACTAAAGGACTTGCCCAAGGCCATGCACAGAGTCTGTGTCAGAGGAGAGAATTGAATTCAAGCTGTTCAACTCCCTGTTTCTTGAATTAATCTTCAAACTGTTACCCCTCCCTTTCATGGGCAGGTTCTGTTGCACTGAGTTTGTCCTTGTTTTTTCCTCCCATCTTTGTGCATTTTGTTTTAGTTAGAACATTATTTCTCCTTGTCAGTTACATTGTAGTGTGTGTGGGCATAGTAGGAACCTGTTTTTGATTTCTGGCAAATTACATAAAAATACCTCTCTTCATTGTATGACTAAATTTCACAGCCTGTAGCCCATGATTGTTTGCTTAAATTTAAGTTGCTGATGAAGCTACTGTCTACTGGACTCAACCAAGTGAACTTCATTGTGGAAGTGCTTTTGGTCTTCTAACAGCCTTTTCAGTTAGCAAAGCACATGTCTGATTAATACGTTTTTATGCATTTGTAAGTTCATCTCTGTGACATAGCTCACCATTTTCTGTCCACTGGAGAGCTCATTTGTAATTATTGATGTAATTCAGAATAGACCTTTGCCTCTGTGTTTTAAAATAGAATAGAACCATGTGTGTTAATTAATGTTGCTGCTTCTTGTCTGGTTTCAAGGGTGATTTGTGTCACTTCTGAGGGTGTGTTATAAAGATGACTGAAGCCAAGAGACCCTGGTCATGTCAGTAAATTCAGGATGAGCCCCCACCCCGTTCATCCCAGTGCTGTGGCACAGATCAACACCTCTGTGCTTTTTGGGACCACGAGGCTCACAGCCCGAAGTCACCCTTAGCCTGCAAGGCAGATTGTGGCTCCGCTCTCCACTGCCTGGGCTCTTTGGGAAAGGCATTTCACTGGTGTCTCCTGCCCTCACTTGCTTTCCCTGAAGACCAGCTTAGCTCTCTAAAGCCTGAACCTGTTTTTGCAGGTGATGGGAGGCAGCAGGCCACCCTGCATGAGGCAAGGAGCACAAACACATGACTTCCAAAAAGAGGGTCTGGAGAGAGCTGCCTTTCCTTGAATAGCTCGCTGGGTGAGTCATTAAGCACGCAGGGGCAGCCAGTGCCATCAGCTCTGCTCCTGGCTAGGAAGGATAGATCAAACGGGACAGCCCTCATTGCTTTCTGATTCATGGCCTGCTGTCCCTGCTGAATCACCATGCTTTATAAACCTGCAACTGTTTTCTGCCAGCTTTCTGGAAACAGATAGATCCTCTCCTCCCAGTGGTGAAGCTGAGCTGCCTGAAAGGCCTGTACGCAGCGCTTGGTGGAGCAGGACCTGCAGTCTTAAGGGGAATTTCAGACTGTCTGTCATCTGAGTGCAGGTGCGATCTCAGCTGTGTGTCTGCCCAGTCCTCCCCCAGACCAAGATGCAGCTCAGTCTGGGATTTCTGAGCTCTCAGATCAGGAGGAGGGACAAGTTCGCATCCCTTGCTAGGGCCTAGCACCTGCTGTATGGTGATACAGGCAAATACCTGTAGTGGTTTTTTTTTGGTGGGGGACATACTTTGAGGGGAAGGAGGAAAGGTTTCTGAAATCCTCTGGAGCAAGAGGGGAGCTGGGCCAAGGAGACAGGCCAGGGACAATAAGCATTGGTACCATCCCCTGGCTATTGGTGATATGAACCAGGGTCAGTCTCAGCAAACCTGTGGTGCATTTTCCTCTACATACGGCCCTGATGTTAGAAGGGGTGGGCAAAGAGCCAAGTGCAGCCCTTAGAATCTCTTACTGGAGGGCATCTCTTGGGTCTGGGCTGAGGTATCTGTTTAGGGCTGTGCAGGTGTGTGTGGTTGTGGGACCCTGCCTTGCTGCTGCCATTCCTGTTCTGTGGCTGAACAAAGCCTCTGGGAGCTGTAAATCTGTCACCTTCCATGAATGTTGCATTCATGGGGTGTCTTCTCATTGAGAATTTACAAGTCTGTTCAGCGTATACAGTACCACCAGCATCCATTCCTCCTCATTGCCCCAGGCCTTTTTGTGCTGCAACATGGTAATTAATCTGAGCATTGCTGGAGGTTCTGATCTCTTCTGAAGATAACTCTGAAGAGTTATTCTCCTTGATATATGCCACCATCTCAGAGCTGCTCCCTTTGCCAGTGAAACAGCCTTCTGCTGCCAACTGTTGTTGCCAGATGTTATTCTAGAGAAAAATATTTTCCTGTGAAATGGTGACGGGAGACAGGCATGGGTGGGGCTACTGGTGTGTTCGCACCCTTGCCTTCCCCATTAGCTCCATTTATTAGTTTCTAAAGCACAGGCCTCGCTGGGTTTTTTTAGCGGGCTGGTGTGAAGCAAATGGAAACGGTTCCCTGCAAATAAAATACAATTATACTGCAGAATGGGCAGGTGGTGTTCCCAGCCCTGGTTTGTCTGGTTCTAAAGCCAGATGTTAGCAATGTAGCAGCAAAGATAATACTGATTGACTGACCCAAACTAATAGCCACTTTATGTGCAGCCTGGCTGTGTGTACCCATTGCTCACTTTCTTTACTGTCAGGTGTTTTGCAGTGGACTTGCCAAGGTAGATGAGTGTACTGTGTAGCTGGGTTGCAGCTGCAGTGGGTCCCCAGAGGAAACTCGGGTCACTTGTGGGCAGAAGTTTTGTAATCTAAGCAAGCATGAACTCCATGCCCCTGGGAAAAGGGAGAGGCTGTTTGCCTGCCTGCTTCCAGGGAGATTGCCACTTTAGGAAAGTGTTTTGCTCTGATACGGGTGTGAGATGTTTGCATCATTCCCCGCTGGCTGGTAGGGGAGGAAAGGGATGATTTTTTAATTGAATGCAGGAGAGGTGGTGTGGATTTGGTTGCACTTCTGCAAACTGCCTCACACAGGTGGGTGGTGCTGGCAGTGATGCTCTGGGAGGTGCCTTTGTTCTGTCTGCCTAGTCAGGCAGTGGTGAGAATATTTTTTTGAGAGTTTCAGACCTTCTGGCATCAACAGGAGGCAGTGAAGTGACATGGAACTCCACTTGCAGACCTACTTCTGAGAAACCTGCTCAAGAGTGTAGCAGATCTGTAACACTGCACTGGGACTGACCCACAATGAACTCCCATTCATTATGTATCTGCAGTGGTGTTTTACGCTGTCAGATCATCTGAAGCCAATGGTTATGTTTCTTCCTCTTAGTAGCTGGGACAGCTGACCTAGGAGACAGCTGGCCAGCGAAAAGGGCCATGAGAAATAAGCAGAGTGAAGAAAAGAATTAATTACTCCAACATATTGCTGGGGTTCAAGAAGGATAGGACATTTGAGTGGATAACCAGTACGTTCCCAGTACAGTTGTAAAGATTAAAAATAGCCCAGACTTAGAGAGGGATCTATTTAAGGCAGTTGTAACTAATGCCAGTGAAGAAAGAATATTCTTTGGAGACTGATCATTCCCTAAGTGTCAAAGACAGAGATTTCTGTCACTGCCTTCAGAAGCAGCAGTTACAGGCTGCGCTCAGGAGCCAGATACTGGGATTTTCTGGTCTGGGATTTCATTTATTTCAGTTCAAACAGCAAGAAGCGAGCATGAACTATATTGAAGTTTCCTCACTGTAACGTTGATCACAACTCATGGTTTTGGCTTGACCACTCGCACAACAGTAGCTCTGATCTGTCCACTACAAGTATTGATCTAAAGGAAAATGAGTCTCCAGAAGTGACGGCAGGGTGGGGAGAGAGAAGGAGGATGAAGGCAGTACAGGAAGACCACATGCTGGTACTGTCTGTTTCTCTTTCACACTGTGAGGTCTCATGCTATGTAGGTCACCCAAATGGATACAAGAGCTCTTTATCTAAGCAAGGACTGTCTAGCATCCCTGAGGTCAGTTGAATGGCTTGCTCACTGGCTTACTTCAGCAAAAGTTTGGAAGTTTGAGTTCTTGCAGGAGGAGAGTAGTAATGCTGGCCTTTTGGGAGAAGAGGTGTGATGACTGACTCACTCAAGCTTTTCTGATTTTTTTTCAGGAACTTGCTGAGCCAGAAAGATGCGTGAGTATACAGAAAAGAAGGAAACATGTGGGACCATCTGTCTCAAGTACCTGCTCTTCATCTTCAACTTCTTTTTCTGGGTAGGAAACTTCAGTATATTTCAGAGGCACTGAGATGGCACTGCAGTTTTGGTGTCAGGGGTGCAGAAGTCTTGGGCTTTGGCAAAATCTGCTGACATCAGTAAGACACAGATTTCGTCCTGTGGGGTGAAATCCCATCCCTTGGGCTTGCCTGCCGAGGCTGCAGAAGTTACGTTTGACACTGTAGTCTCTGGCTGTTTCTAGGTCATATTACCAAGTATAGAAAATTAACAGGGAGCCTGAAAACATGCTTTGTTTTTTCCACCTGGCTTGCTTTTTCAGGGAATCTGAGGACTCCACTGTCTTGCCATTCCTCCTCTCAAAACGGCAGAGGGAGTCCTGGCAGTGGAGTGGGACACCTGGAGCAAGGATAATAAACACCTTCTTACAGCTGGTCCACACTAGAGCTTCCTAGAGTCATGCTTTCCACCAGAAAGTTACTGATGCCAAAGGATTTTTTTTTCCTTTGCTGCCTGGGACAGAGAATTGGAGTGTCCAGGTCAGACCTTTAAGGAAAACTGTCTGAGCTTGCTAGAAGCTGCATAAAACCCTCCAGAAACATAAGGCTTGCAAAGACAGAAGGGACTGCTAGGAGTCTGGTTGGCTTCTTCATGTTCATTCGCTGTAAGGGTTAGAGTTTAACCAGCCAGGCTGTTTAGCTCCTTGACTGCTTTTTCCCCGGATGTATAGTCTAGGAAGGAGATATTGGGCATGGCTGTCACTTATTGGTAGTATTGCTCCCTGACAAATAGTAGAAAGCTTGCTGATGTAAAGCTGTTTTCTTCCCCTCTGCTGCTAGGGAGCACCCCAGTAAATGAGATGGTTTTTTGTATTTGCCCAGATAACAGCGTGGCTACCTTTGGAAAGGCTCTGGTCCAAGTATTAGTCCAACCTAAATGATTCTTTTCCAACCTAAATGATTCTATGATTCTATGAGCAGGAAAGCGATTGTCCCTCTGTACTTGGCACTGGTGAGGCCACACCTTGAGTACTGTGTTCAGTTTTGGGCCCCTCACTACAGGAAAGACATTGAGGTGCTGGAGCCTGTCCAGAGAAGGGCTACGAAGCTGGCGAGGGGCCTGGAGCACAAGTCTTATGAGGAGCGACTGAGGGAACTGCAGTTGTTTAGCTTGGAGAAAAAGAGGCTGAGGGGAGACCTTATTGCTCTCTACAACTCCCTGAAAGGAGGTTGTAGCGAGGTGGGGGTCAGTCTCTTCTGTCAGGTGGCTGGTAATAGGACGAGAGGAAATGGCCTCAAGTTGCACCAGGGGAGGTTTAGATTGGATGTTAGGAAAAATGTCTTCACTGAAAGGGTTGTCAGACATTGGAACAGGCTGCCCAGGGAAGTGGTGGAGTCACCATCCCTGGAGGTTTTCAAAAAGCATGTAGACAAGGCACTTCAGGACATGGTTTAGTGGGCATGGTTGATGGTTGGACTCAATGATCTTAAAGGTCTTTTCCAACCTAAATGATTCTATGACTCTTAAGTATGAATTGCTGTGCACAGGTAGATGCTTCAGATAGCACCCCAGACAGCCTGAGCTGCAAGCTAAACTGGCCGCCTTGAAGCCCAACCCCTCCCAGTGCACTGGGGCCTGCTCCTGGTCCTGGTGAGACCTCTGGGAGTCCTTCCTGTAGTGTAGATCATCTTTGGCTCAGCTTATGGAGCTGAGGCATGTCCTGGTATCCCAGTCCAGTTAGTGACTTCCAGAAGTGAGGAAGTTCACACATCAGATGCCCTTCATTTGCTTGCTTCTATTTCTACCCAGCTGGCTGGTGGGGCTGTGATGGCAGTGGGCACCTGGACCCTAGCTGAGAAGAGTGATTACATCAGCCTGCTCTCCTCCAGCACTTACTCGGCAACTGCTTATATTCTGGTGGTGGCTGGGGTGGTTGTCATGGTTACTGGCATCCTTGGTTGCTGTGCCACCTTCAAAGAGCGTCGGAATTTGCTAAGAGTGGTAAGTTTTGCTTGTTTTTTTTGTTTGGGGGAGGATTCATCCCATTTTCTCTTGAACCATGCTGTAAGGGAGGGAAACATCTTGACTGTGTTCTGCATGAACCTTGTTTGTCCTAAAGCAAATACCACTAAGGCCTCCAGCTCCTAACAGCAGTGCTGCCTTTGTCCTAGCGGGCAGGTTCTACTGCAGAGCATTTCCTTTCATCCACCCAAAGAATGTGCTTACCAGTGTATGGTTCAAAAATGCAAAGTGTAGTCGTAATACGTATGCTTTGTGTAAGAACATCTATTGAAACTACTCAAAACAAAATCTCATGGCTTTTCTCCCCTCTTCCCTGCCCATCCCATATTCTCTTTTGGAAAATGGGAAGAGAGAGGAAAATATGAGACCTGTAACAAAACTGGCTTTTAATGACAGTAGGTTCAAGCCAAATTAACAAGGTTTTTCACTTTGTTGTTAAAAATCAGAACAATTTGAATGTGTATCTTCTTTAGTTGCAAAACATTATTTTAGTTTTGCTTCCATGAAAAAAGCCACACTGTTTTGATAATGTGCCTCTTCTTTTACACACTTCCCTGTGTTACTTCCTGAACTCCCTGCTCACCTACCTACACTGAAGTTTTTGACCAGCCCTAGGGTTTCTATTCTGCTTCCTCTCTCAAATCTCCCTTTCAGTGTGGAGTGTAGGAGCAGTTCCTTTTAGTATCTGGGCTATAGTGGTGAGTGCAGTGACTGAAATAAAAATCAGTAGTTCTTTGCTTTCACAGTTACAGAAAAGGATACTTCAGCAGCTCTTCACCAGCTCCTTCCTTTGCAAATCCTCGTTCACCTGACTGTCCCATTTCCCCTCTCTCATTTGGATAGAGGAGCAGAAACAGGAGTTGTGAGCAAGCCTCCTGCTTGTACCACTGCCTTGAAGGCCTGGTAATCCCTGTGAGAGGCAGAGTAGGGCCAGGAAGGGAGAATAAAACAGAGGAGGACACAGTGAGTGCACTGCCGGTGCTTGTTCATTAGGCTCCTGGTCTGCAGTAGTCCATTTTGGCCTTGCTTCACTTACTCTCCATGCCAAAGAGATCTCCCTTTGTCTTTTTGCCTCAGCCAGAAGCTATGGATGAAAATCCGGTGGGGTTTTCTTTGTTATTCTGCCACAGAAAACTGATAATTGTCTCTTGGCAATAAAAGGTCACTCTGTCTCCTTTTACCACGTGTCCTTTCGGAGTGGCTGGTCGTGACAGGCCTATTGTCTGTTCTTGCTTGTGCTCTGCTTTAGTTGCTGGTGAGTAATCTGTGCAAGAGTTAGGGCTGTGCTTGCCAGGGCTGAGTGAGCCTGGCTGGGGGCCTTTGCCAGCTCTGAGCTCAGACAGTAATCCCGACAGCTTCACAGTCAGTGCCCTGGGGTCTGTGCCAGCCTGTCCCAATTTCTTTCAGTACCAGAGGCCCACATAAATATGGGAGGGAGCACTATAAGCAGCACTCTCTGCTCTCCCCAGTGCCTCCTTCGTGCTTTAAAAAATCAATTATCGACAGCATTTGTAAAATGCATATCTGGTTTTTAGCTTGTTTTTCTTTTGAAAACTCAGGAAGCTGTGAATTTTTTTGCTGCCTTTCTACCTAACCATGAGTTTTATGGGTCCACTTCAAGGCTTTTCATAGTATTAAATTGCTTATCACTCACAGCTGTCCTACTTTTTTTATGTCATTGCTTATTTGCCTTCCTCATGTCCCTCCTTAGCTGGGTGATCTGTTGAGGCTTGGGCAGCAGATGTGGAGTGTCTCTGGCTCTGTGAGCAGGCATGGCAGTGGATCTGCAGCCTGGCTGGCCATGATGCTGCAGTCCAGCTCTTTACAAGCACACAAACAACTACTATATTATACTTCAGTCAAGATGCATGCTTTCATACACAAAAGTATGCAAGCAAGAGTCTCGCGAAAGGACCCATTGAATGGAAGACCTTGCATGTAAAGAAAGAAGGTGGCTTTCTTCAGGCTTGGCCTCTGTTACGGGTTTGTGTGGCGTGGTTTTCCTTGGTGGCAAGGGAGGGGGGCTGCAGAGGCGGCCCCTTTAAGAAGTTGCTGGAAGAATTCGTCGCCCCAAAATTTCGGACACGCGCGCCAAAATGTCGGACCCGCCTCTAGGTGGGGAGTGACGGTGGTAACACCTCTGGGAAAACATATTTAAGAAGGGGAACC